>JADANM010003353.1:8590927-8604602 GCA_026213755.1 Eurema hecabe | reverse complement strand
AATGTATAAAAATTAGATTTATTAATATCAATTAAATTTAGTTAGCTTTCTGTCTATCAGTTCCTGTCAGTGTATGCGTCTATCTGCGTCTGTGATGTGTATCTGTCTATCTGTGTGTATTTGCGTCCCAGTTTGTGTGTGTGCCTGTCTGTCTGTCCCCATCTCTGTGTATGTCTGACTGTCTGTGTCTCCCTATCTCTGTGTGTGCCTGTATGTCTGAGTCTCCCTATCTCTGTGTGTATGTCTGCGCACTGACCAGCCTGGTAGTGGTCCTCGACGACGAGCACACGCCCACCGACAGCGCGCGCGTGGCTCCTCACCGCAGACACGTCCAGCGGCTGGATGGTGAACGGGTCCAGCACGCGGGCGTCGATACCTGACACGTTATAAAATAAAATATAAAAATATATCTATTAATAAAGGCTTCCCCGCTTAGTGGAAGACCGGCTTTAACATTATCTGTTATACATACATAGTGTTAATCAGCATATTCCAATTAAAGAGCATGGTGCGTGCGACATAACGATCAATGTTAGATTAAATAAGGCTACATATAGTAACACTTTTGAATCGTCATAGTATTACAAAAATTTTAAAATTGGTTTGGAAGGCAGTTTCTACCAAACAAAACATTAGTTAATAAAATATAAATATAATAAATGCACTACTTTTGATCGTGCTTTATATATAAATAAAGAAATATGTAGTTTAAACATTCAACATTAAACATTAAGCATAATGTGCTCCAATGCTATTATTGAAAAACTGTATGCATATATCCATAAAGAAATAGATAAATACAATACATCATCAAACCCACCTTCCTGCTTGAGGACATCGGCTGCAGCCAATGCCTCGTGCAGAGTGACCCCAGCTCCGATCAGCAACACACTGTCCTTGCTCGACTGACGGACCACCTTAGCTTCTCCCACCTGACAATATACATATTACTATTAGTGACACACATTACAATACCACTAGTTACATTGTAAGCTTTTAATATGTATGAAAATTACATAATAAACCCCCATTAAATCTTTAACTTTCTTTGAATCTATATACTAATATATACAGCTGAAGAGTTTGTTTGTTTGTTTGTTTGAATGTTTGTTTGTTTGAACGCGCTTATCTCAGGATCTACTGGTTCGAATTGAAAAATTCTTTTTTTATTGAATTGACCATTTATCGAGGAAGGCTTTAGGCCACATTACATAACATCACGCTGCGACTAATAGGAGCGAATATATAATGGAAAATATGGAAAAAACGGGGAAAATTATTCATCTTTGAGTGCTTCCTTTGCGTGCGCTGCGAAAACGGTTCAAGATACAAAAATAATATGTATGAAAGAATTATTCCTCTTTAAATGATCTAAAAAAAGTCCTAAGATTGACTCATTATAACATAATAATAGAAATAGATCCGACGGGGACGAAGTCGCGAGCAACAGCTAGTTTTAAATATGATTAAAGGTATTAAAATTAATTGAAATATGTTCAGTGATTTCGCATTTCAAACAGACAATTCAAGTATGTTTAATGTTAGAGTCATCTGCAATCACAAGTTGTTATATACTCCCGGAATATAGTCCGGAAATTTTGTTTATTATTTAATTCAACTTATATGTCACCGGAAAATAACAAGAACAGCAAATTTATTAATTTCCCAGGAAATTTAAAAACCTTCGTAGGATTCTAAACGAGAGACAAATTGTATTATTTTACGGCCACATTTTCGCAAATTTATCAATTTGCGACGTCTCGTGGCCGTTCTTGTTATTTTCCGGTGACATATATACAGTTTTATCTTAAAAATATCATTACAAAATAAATTAAATTACAATCTTTCATTAACTACTTCTTTAGTCTACTTCAAATTTGTATATAAATAAATTAAATTGGATAAAATAAATTAATAATAATTCATCATTTATTTTTCTCTTTATAAATAATAACATAAGTATTACATGATAAACAGAAATCACATATTAACAATAAACGCCTTTGTGAGAGACTGGAGTCCATACTGGGAACAAACCTGTGTTACGAAACTCTGGGCCAATCTCCCCAATTATTTTTTCACAATTAAAATATAGAAGTCAAATTAAAATAGGTCACATTGTATACAATAAAAGTTCTACCCTCGCTTCCCCTACAGTTATAGTACGCGTCACGAATCTTTAGCGCTGAACAAGCGCTGAATAAGGTATCGAAAGGACGGCGCGTGATCGTCGGGTGCGCGAGCGTTGATTGGTTGTCCCAGTCGTGTTGTCTCTCTCGCACCAATACGTCAATTACTCGCGCGATTCTACCGATGCGCAGCTATTGTCGTCCAGCGCTAAACACAAATGACGCTCGCTAAGGTGGGTACCTTAAAGACGGTGTCGTTGGGGTAGAGCACTTGCGTGTTGGGGCGCGAGGTGCGGATGTAGCAGATGCCGCGCGTGTTGGCCGCCAGCTCCACGCTGCGCTCGCAAGACACCGCGTCGCTGGAACGTCAACGTCAAAGTCAAAGTTAAAGTCAGTCAAATACAATAGAGCTGTTTGTTTCTAGCTAACTAGTGATTATACAAAAACAAAAACATACATTAAGAAATCATGACATGGAATAAAATTAGAAATACAAATAGTAAACTTAAAGCTTTTTATAGTAGTTAGGATTTTGTGAGTGAGTTTATAGTTATTTTTTCCAATATACAATTTATGTTCATATAAAAGTAAATTTATATCTTTTTTCTATACATAAAATAGTATTACAAAATAACTGTGTATCAAAGTCATAGTAAAGATTATTAGAAACAAGACGTTGACGTTTTACATTAGAGGTAAGGTTTAACTGTATTACTCATTAAAGTCCAAGTCATTTTTTCCAATACAGCTGAAGTCTTACTTTGCAATGACGTCATCTTAAAATTCAGAAACACTGTCTAACGTTTCAAATGTGGTAGAAGTCGCCTCACCTGGGGTAGAAGACGGTGGCGGTGGGCACGGCCCGGAAGAGCGCCAGGTCCTCCAGCCCCATCTGCGAGGGCCCGTCCTCGCCGATGCTCACGCCGCAGTGCGAGCCCACCAGGTTCATGTTGGACTGGCTGATGGCGCCCATGCGGATCTGTGGATGACATACACGTGAGTTTTGGCGGGAATCTTACGGCGTCTGTTTGTAATCTCAATTGAATATTCGTTTTTTTGTGCATATAGTGATTTAATGTTTGATTGTGATAGTGAATCATGCTAATAAGTGTCCAAGAAATGAAGAATTCATTTGTGAGCGCATAGTAGCGCCGTTCCGATTGCTCCAAGATTCGTCGAGGTTCTTCGTAAAGTTCACTATCACTTTACGAAGGGCAGAACGAAACGACTGACTGACTCGACTAAAGACGACTTGATGACGATTTTATTTGACTCATATCGACTTTTATCTTGACCACGTCGCATCTTATTACATTGACATTGGCAAAAAGCTAGACGCTAATGCCATAATATAAGAAAGAAAAAAAGAAAAGAAATACACGTGTGAGTGTGTCTGTATGTGAGTGTATGTGAGTGCATGTGAGTGCAAGCGGGTGTGACGCAGCGCGCACCTGGTCGAAGGTCCTGGTGAAGAAGGCGGCGAAGGTGGACGCGAACACGACGGCGCGGTCGCGGCACGCGGCGCCCGTGGCCACGCCCACCAGCGTCTGCTCCGCGATGAAGCACTCGATGTACCTGCGCACCGCACACGGCACATGTCACACGTCACGTTACATGTCACATGTCACAAGTCACGTCACACGTTAAATGTCACGCGTCACATGGCATACGGCACATGTTACGCGTCACATGGCATACGGCACATGTCACACGTAACATGACACACGTCACATGTAAAACGTCACATCACACGTTACATGGCGCATAGGAGACGTCACATGTCACGTCACACGTCAACATCTTACTCAAACTTCATCAACTAATATGGCTTATTTTGAATGTCAATTACAACTCAACTTCATAACATTTAATCATAAAAGCCTAAAGGAATGTCAATGGATCGCTAATCAAGTACCCTTTCTGTGATATCCATTTCATTTAGAGATTTACAGTCAATTAAAAATTATTTACACAGGATTGCAAGAATAATTTCTAAATTATTAGTTGGAAAAAATGTGAATTCAAGGAAAGAATTTTTTTTATTTATTTTACTTTATTTTTTTTCTTCAGGCCAAATTTTTTTTTTTTTTTTTTTTTTGGATAGTTTTATCTATTGAAATAATTTTTTTTCCACATTTTATCGTATAAATCAATTAAAAAGGCAGTAATGTGTGAATGCTACTGCCCACATCATCCAACGGTGGTTGTGTGAGTACGACAAACACATTTAATATAGCACTGGTGTAGAGAGTGAGTCACTGTAACTCACACTCATTATACCACTCAGTGCAATTACAACATCAAACTATCCAAAGTCAAACATGTCTTTATTCAACTAGGCTACACATAGCAACACTTTTTAATTGTCACAAAACATTTACCCCTAATTCGGAGGACAGTTTCTACGAAGAACCGGCACAAAATAAAGACAATAATAATCATACGTTAGGGCACTTATTTTAATAGAACGCCATCTAGTCCCACACTAAGCAGTACTTGTGTTATGGCAACTAAGTATATTAGATACTTTACCATACACATATTATATATTCTTTATATTAATATTTTATCCTATAACAATGGTTGCCTGGTAGAAATAGCTGATAGGCCATAAAGGCCGCCTATATGTAATATGTATATGTAATAATTATTTTTAATTTTAAATTATTTTTTTTTAACATGTGATAAAACAAATAATCTACTTCGCTCTTTTAATTACATAAATCAAATACGTAGCAACACCTAGGCCATAGATTATTACAAATATCTATTCCCAGTATGGGGATCGAACCCTGTACCCTTGTCACTGAAAGCAGCTGAGTTACCACTTCTCCAAAAGGTAGTTACTTAATAATTTAGACATAAAATTTACCTTTCAGGGTAGGCTGCTCTCAGCTTGTCACTGAATGTTGAGTTCTTAGTGTCACCGTCCAATGCGATCACTCTGTAACAAGAATTTGCAATAAGTTTTTCATAACACAGGGTGCAAATGATCAGGCGAGTCATCTAATAGAAAGTTCTGGAATAGGTTACTAACATTTAAAAAAAATATACAAGTCAGTTGATATACCTTGAATAAATATTAATTCAAAAAAGATTTTGTTGTAATAAAGTTCACCAAGTTTTCTATCTAACACCACAATTATTAATATTTTTCTTTGACCCTTTAAAAATGACTATTTTTACTTATGAAAACAAGAAACTAGCATACTTTAATTTATTATTAGAGTTTATTAATTTGTCATTTAATAGATATAATAATGTGTGAATGCTACTGCCCACAGCATCCAACGGTGGTTGTGCGAGTACGACAAACACATTCAATATAGCACCGGAGTATACAATGTTGTATACGACACACACTATTATATTACTCGGTGCATATAATACTGGACCTAACAGTACTTAAAATATGAATAAATGAAATTGTTCTTTATTGTGACACAATAAGGTCCATAATATTCTGTTTGAAAAATGAAACCTTTTTAAATATAATTTTCGAAACATCAATGAACATTAAACATTTCTATTCAGTTACTGTTATGGAAAAAAATAATTTAAGTTATCTATCAAGCGTCACAGAAATGAGTATTTTTATACTACTGTAATTTTATTAGTTTAGTTGAGCCCATAATAAACATAATAACTGATGATATTCACATCGATAGATCATATTCTAAGTATAGCAAGACAATAATTTATAAAAGTAGACAAAAAACTATTAACTTAAATCTTGAACCCACCTCATGTTGGTATCAGCAATCTTCTTCAAGCCAGTTCCGTAGGCCAACCTAGTAGCCACAGCTTCGCCCAGCTTGTAGGCCGGAGGTGAAGACAGGGTGATGTCTCCGATGTGGACTTGGGGTGCTTGCGCTACCGGGGGCTGGGCCTTGAGTGTGATGTTGGCGTTCTTGATCTGAGATTGGAGGTGCTGGAAGATGGAATGGTTGGTTAAGTTAATTGATTTTGAGAGACCACATAAGTTTTTAAATATGTGTAGTTTCAGGCAATGATGCTCCAGGTTGCGTTATTAGATAAGGTTATATTAGCGGTAAGTATTAATTTATAATTGATAGATAAATTATGTTACAATTTAAGCTATTATTAACTATTTACATCATATTTATGAGTTTAGGTGGTATGTACAAACACAGATTGTATAAAATATTACCAACATTCCTTATTTGTTAAAAATATACCTAATATTTAAACATTTATATTTTAAATTTATCTAAGGTTTCAATATACAAATGTACTGTATGTATTTACAAAAGAAAAGTAAATTTGTAATTTATTGAGTTATCTAGTTGCCATAACACAAGCTTCTGCTTAGCTTGGAACTGGATGACGCTGTGTATAAATGTGCTGAAAATATTTATTTTATTTTATTTTTTAAATGTGTGAATGCTACTGCCCACATCATCCAACGGTGGTTGTGTGAGTACGACAAACACATTCGATATAGCACCGGAGTGGAGAGCGAGTCACTGTAACTCACACTCACTATACTACTCAGTGCTGTTATTTTTATGTAAGTTTTGAAAATTGTAATTGTAGAGCATGTATAATTGGAACATTAAATTTGTAAGTAGTACCATACAATAAAAATATATTTTTAATGTCATTGGCTATGTTAGTTTTTAAACTTTTAATAATAAGAAAACTTTATACAATTCCTAAAGAGATGGACATTTCTAGAGAAAACTAATTAAAAGTGTAAAATTCTGTTTCTGTATTTAGCCTAGCTGTGTGCCTTCAAAAAAGGTTTATATGAAAGTTAAACCAATTAATTATAAAGATATTACCTTAATGATCTTCTCTCCGTCAGCTCCGAGAGCCTTGCCATGCCAGTTGTCCTTATCCTCGATATCGGGGAAACCCTTGCCCTTGTAGGTCTTAGCGATGACAGCTGTGGGTTTGCCGGCCACAGAGGCAGCTTGGTCGAAAGCCTTCACCAACTCGGAAACATCATGACCGTCTACTACGAGGGCATGCAGACCGAAGGCTTTGATTCTGTCTTCAAAGACTTCCATCTGATTAAATTAATTGTTATGAGTTATCAAGTAAAAGTTGATGTATAACTTTTTTTTTCATGTTTTCATATTTTAGGTATTATATGACACAAATAAGATGATTAAACATGGCCCTAATATACATAATGAGGATCTTAAGTTTATTTATTGAGGCTATAATATTTGGAAGTATAACTTTTTTATAGTTTTTCACGCGAGCTATTTTTGTATCTACAATCTATTAAAAATACATCGATTCAGTGATAGATGCTAGGAAAAATCAAACAAAAAATTGCCCTACCTTTATCCATAGTTAAATAAAAAGCTTCTTAAAGCCAAAACTATCAAGTGTTCTACCAAGTTTACAAAGTTTAAGTAATAAAATGTTACTCAGTTAAGAGTTAAGCAACAGATAAGCATATCTTGGGGTTAAGCTGTGCCCCTCAACAAATAACAGAGATACCTTTTATTGCACAACTTGTCTACCGGTCAACTAATTATAATTAATCAGTGGCTTTTTATTGTGCTTAATCTTTTTATTCCTACTTTGTAGAAAATAACGACGTCGCGTCGTGCTATAACTACACACTTACTAATATAAGTAACGTATCAATATTGTGCGGGTGAGTTGAAACTTTAAATAAACACGTAATGTAATCAAATATTGAAGCTTGTCGGCGGTATCTTAAGAAAAAATGTGAATGCGACGTTGCCGCATTGAGCACAGGTTACACCAAGTCAGTGTAAATATTTATAAATGGTGTTTTCATATGAGGATGATTTATAAATATAAACTATTTACTTTGTTCGAAAAAAAAACTTTTTTATTTTTGATGTTAAAAAAAATTGAATTATTCGACAGTAGTATTAGGTACGTTTTATATACGTGATTAAATTTAATGCCCATATATCGCATCAACCCTGTATAATGTTACACAAGCAATTAATATCTTACTTTTCTACACAATTTAATGATAACATCTTTACTAATGTAAAAGAAACTGTCTGTAACACTTTTAAATATTGTTTTAAAAATTCAAGCCATACAAAATTTGGAACCACTTAAATGTAAACAAATCAATTCAAGAACAATATACAATATCAGTCGGTGTTAATCACCTGATGCTGTAGCGAGGTGGGCTCGGACTGTCCGAGGCGGTTGACATCGAAGATGACCACCAGGTTATCTAGCTTGTAGTGGCTGGCGAAGTGAAGAGCTTCCCAGATGCTGCCTTCCGCTGCCTCCCCATCTCCAACCAGGCAGTATACCCTGCACACAATTGTATCCTTTATAACTACAAGCTATATAGTATAATGGTTTTCTAGTCACTGTGTGTTTATATTATTGAAAGGGATTAAAGTTAAATAAATGAAAATTTTATCACTAGCGACCCGCCCCGGCTTCGCTCACGTATAATTTGCATGTACCAACATAATATTATAAACCTTTCTCTAGTATCACTATATCTATTAAAAAAACGGCACGAGAATCAGTTGCGTAGTTTTAATGATTTAAACATACATAGGGACAAAGGCAACTTTTTTTTTATACTATGTAGTGATGAATTATACTTAACAATTTATTTAATTAATTTATTAGAATTTTTTTTTTTGCATTAACTCAGATCACTAAAATGTCCATGTACAAAATACAAATTCTTACCTATAAGGAGCTTGGTCAAAGTATTTGCCGACATAGGCCATGCCTGCAGCCACAGCTAATCCCTGACCCAGAGAACCGGTGCCTACATCCACAAAGTTCAGACGAGGAGTGGGGTGACCTTCAAGGTCGGAGTCTAACTTGCGAAGGTTCTTCAGGTCATCTACTGGGAATAGACCAGCTTCAGCCCAGGCGGCGTAAAGGATTGGAGCAGCATGACCCTGGGAAAGTAAATGTTTGTCCATACATTTATATAGAACTAGCTGAGTCCCGCAGTTTTACCCTAGTAGTTACATACTGGGATGTATAAATTGGTAAAGGCGTTGTTGAAGCCTAGTTTTTATATAGATTCTGCATATAATACTGTAGGTAAACATTAAGTTGGTAAGCTGGAATTTATCGCTTTTAAGCGATAAGATTGTCTATTGATAGTTTAAAATGCTTTCTTGAGTTTGTTCTTATATGTCGTGGAAAACGATATCGCGAAATATTAAGATGCTAATTTGCAATTATATGTGCAAATGTGGCTAAAAATTTACAAAGGTTCAATTTGAAATCTATTTAAATTTCCTGTACATATACATATACTATGTCGTAAGATTAAATTGACGTAAGACCTACAAAATTAAATTTAGGCAACTTAATCAAATAATTTTAGTCATTAATTATTATATATTATTTCCTAGCAACACCTCTTATAATTTATTTTTTGTTGAAAGCCGAATCAATGTCAAGGTTTTGCCAGCTATGATGTCATGTGGTGAAATATGGTAATAAGTTGGAAATAATTGGGTACAATATTTGATTTATTAATGACTTCTGACTATGTTAGGTATTTTTGATAAACCTACTGAATTCTAATAAAGAGCTATCGAAAGGCTATGTTATAAAAAAAAACTAATTCAGGTTATCCCAGTTATTAGACCAGTAAAAAATCAGTAATACATCATCTATGATAATTTTATATGTTAATTTCTTGTGATGGATGTACACTACTAACAGACCAACAGACGTAAGGATGGTCGGATATGTGTCCATCAAGTGTGAACACAAGTCTTAGGTAACAGGGTCCTGACTTTTAACCATTGGGTAAAAGTCGTGGTGGGTGGGGGCGGTAATTCTAATAATGGCTCTAAATTTAACTAATGCCTCTTATAACAGTAACTCTAAAAATGGGTCTGGTGCTGCATTTTACCTTAGAAAGGATAAATCTGTCAGCGGAAGCATCTTTAGGAGCCGAGATCTTGTACTTCATGGTGTGGAAGAACAGCACCGACATGATCTCCGCCATGGATGCGCATGATGTGGGGTGGCTTAAATAAATCCACATATTTATTATTGACAGTATGAGTGAAAAAACATATTTTATTAGTTAGTAGGATCAAGTTAATAAAAATAAACCATATCATTCATCATCACATATCACATGTTCGAAATAAGATGGTCATGAGGACCATATTTTAAAATATACTGCATGTTTAATTATTTATTAGTTGTATTACAACAAAATCTTTGAGGATTTCATTATAGGTACATATCAAGTTAATATATACATGATACAATATATGTCTAATAATTATTAAGCCTCAAAATATAATCAAGTGAAATCATACCCTTGATTTTGTTTGAATAAACAGCTTCTTAAGCAAGCTTAGCCTATATACAATAATTTCCTTTTTAAATAGTATGTCAAAAGCAATTTCCTGTTATTTCATAACTACAGTTGAAACATCAACAGATTTAAGGATACTTTGCAGTTTAAACTAATTAATACATAAGGTTTTAATTAAATTGCTAAACAAATGTTTGAATGTTACTGGCCGCAAACAACTAAGTTCGGTTGATGCGAGTACGACAAACAATTAATATAGCACTTCATTTTATTACACTGACTATAATGTAATCAGTATAGTTTTTATTATGATGTGCCAAGTAATTAAGTAAATTACTTATATTTATATTGAACAATGATGGTAATGTAACCCAAATTACGATAAAGGCATCCACAGGCACTAAATAAATACTTTTTTTAATAATTTTCCTGCTAGGGTTAAAGAGAGTACTTTTTGACAATAAATCCACCTGATACATCTAATTCTATAATTTATTTATAAACACTGAGATGAATAATATATAGTTTAGAAAATAAGGCACAACATTATAAAATATTATTTTTCATTAATTCATATAATGTTTATATTGCTTTTATCATATGCATTTAATATAATTATTTCTGACTTTATGTTTCAAATCTATTAAATCATTCATGAATGTATTTTATGCCTATTCGATGATTTAATAACTTCTAAATATTGTGTGATAAGGAATAAACAATATAGACTTCATGCTCATTCACCTACTATTTATGACACTGCAGAAATGATAATATTCAAATCAAACCATTTCAATAATCAATGAAAATTAAGTACTATAATGCTGAGTTTCTCAAATGAGTAATGAAAATCAATTTTAGATTGATATTTTATATCATGTTGTAATATCATTATTATATTCATATCTTCAGCCGTGACCTTGTGCCTTATCAGAGAATAAGCAAAAATTGAGGTAACATGTTGTTGTCTGCAGATAAATATTTTTATAAATAAATGTAACATAAGTACAATTTTTAAATTTTACTTTAATCCAACTTATAAAACAATATTTTTATTTTTAAATGTAAGCTAAGTATTTAAGAAATGTTTAATTATCACTGACTTTCATCGTTCTCAATAATGTATAATTGAGTTATGACTCAAAGGTCAAATTTAACATAATTTGCAGTTCTATGAAGCATTTCAAACAGTGTCTTTGGTTAGAGGTCATGATAATAATTTATTCATTTAATATAAAAATATAATCAACCAGATACTATGTATGTTACTTGCACAAGTTTTGACATGTAATGAAAAGTAATTAGATCATTGTAATATTCCAGTTAGACCACCAACCAATTTATATAACCAAACAGGAAATGTTAATGATCAACGCTCGTTGCATAGCGACGGACACTGGATCCCGGTTGAACTTTCTAAACTACCGTAAGTACATTTACCTTGTATATATTAAGAAAATATTTAAAATGATTAAAGAGTTAGAAGGCAAAGTAACTAGAATCTAATAAGATCCTCTAACTTTTAACCTTCATTAGTCCTTCAAGTTACCGACAAAAAATATTGAGGTTATATTCTTACCCCGATTTGGACGCATTTGTGGCTACAATGCTGTCGATTCTGAGCTTATTGGCGATGTCTTTAAGAGCTTGGATATCTACTTTCTTGTCGCCCTTCATTTTGGTAAATAATTAAGGAACTTAAAACTTAACAACACGTTTCACGACCACACACCACGCGCGCGAACAGACGCTCAATCAAGTGAAGCGGCGAGCACGATCACTTAAGCTTGCCGCCGGTGGAAATTTTCCTGGTAATGTCAGCGTCAAACGTCAAATCGCCGGCCGGCGTATTGACACATGACGTATATACGAAACGTAAATTGGAACGGTTCAACAATTACCTATTTTCCGTTACAAGAATCGATTGTATATATTACCGATGGTTTAATTAGTTAATAATTTTTTATTCATTAATACAGATTGAAAAAAAACCTCTTCATGTCTATAAAAATTAAAAGATTGATAATATTAACATTAATTGAAACAACATGTATTAAGTTTGAAATTATAACAACTTAAACATCACGATAGCCAAGATGTTACGGTTAGTTAGTTCCAGGAAACTTTGCTAATTTAGGTTTTTACTGTGACATCTGCTAACAATATTAATTTGTAATTTCTTAGTGCGGTCAAGATAATTTCTATTTGCTGAAACTTGATGTTTTTTTGATACCTACATAATTTTGTGGTTATTTTTTATTTATGTACCTACTTCTTTTTTTAACTTAATGACTTTAAAGAAGGTAATGGTCCTATATCCATAAATATGATGTTATTGACATAACTCATTGAATTGGCATAAAAAGCACACATATTTTTTTTAAAGTCAGTAGGAATTTTGGAAATTAATAGTTAAAATAATAGCAAAATCATCCCCTGTCCAGCTTAACAACCTTATTCCTAACGGTTAAAGTCGCGTTTGATACATTTGTAACATTACGTTATGAGGGTGGAAATCGTATTAGAAATCGAGCTGACGAATCATAGCTCACCTGGTGCGGCTAGACGCAGGGGATATGACTTGAAATAATATACCTATTTATTATTTTCTATTATTTTTGTTGTAATATAATCTCGAAGTTTAAAGGCCTTGTTCTAATTCAAAAAACCTATTATACTTTAAGCGAATATATCGAAGACAAAAACCTTGGAATATTATCGTATAAAGCTCGCAGGACTAATAAATTGCTATTCTACAGAGTCTGGAAAGGTACCTACTACCTACCCGTTAGTCGTGACCCCCACTCGGTGCGGTAAGACACTTATAGGTTCGTTTTACACGTCTGTCTGTCTGTCTTTCCTTAAAGGACAAACATCTGTAACTGACACTGCATGGATTGAAGAAGTATATAATCCAAGAATACCTATACGCGATACTGGAATATAGGGCTCTTAACAGGCGGAAAACATATTTTCTTCCTCTTAGATACATACAGAACCCTAAAACGCAAAATTTGATCAAACAGCGAAAGAATAAAACTGATAGTGAATAACGTAACGAAATGTGACATAATAACTGTTTTATCAATGTCCGTCGTCCCTTCTCGGCGCGCAATAAAAGGAAGCGCCAACACTACAGGGCAGCGTATCGCAAAACCAGCGTCAGATAAATAAATATAAAAACAATAAAACTCTTGTATATGGACGGGAGAATGGCTGCGTTGCGCCCGACGAGGCGACCGCCCGCGCCGGGTGACCAAGC
>JADANM010003353.1:8563422-8579533 GCA_026213755.1 Eurema hecabe | reverse complement strand
TACATAAATATTAAGATTTCTCGTAAGGGTGTTCGCATTTAGGAGTTACCAAGTTAGGAGTTGGGAGTTTGAGAGATTTATTTATAGCCCTTTGAGGACGTGTTTCATAAAATTGGTCATATCGAGGGGTAGTTATTAAAATGTGTTTAAATATAGTTTAACCTGTAGTTATGTTTCGGCGACGCGAGATTTTATAAAAAAATAATTTATTTTATTATTTATTTAATAACAGGTCTGACTAACTGATTAAACACTTCTACAAAACTGAACAATACATTATTAAAAATCATCAAACACTAAAAATCCAAAAAAAGCGCGAGGTGCTTTTTAAGATATTATCGAAATGATATAATCACTCTACTCATATCTGTCAATAAAATATTTGTTACTATTGACACCATGCAGCCCACGTTTTTTTTAAATAAAATATTTTTTTTTATTCACACTATTATTAATTTATATTCATTGAAATTTTTATCACTATTTTCTTAATTTAAATTCATTAAAATTTATTTTTTAGTTCAGTTTTCTATAAATAGCGTGTTTTTTAGTTTTTTTAAACTATTATTTATTTATATAATAAATTCATTTGATTTACAAACGGTAACTGTGTATCTAATAGGTGTTATTTACGTAATGCATGTTCAGCCGAATTTTATGCAGCATGCATCCATGAAATATAAATTCTTTAGGAATATTTATTTATATTTCATACATTATAATAAATTTAAAATTGTTTTCAACCGAACCTTAAAAATTATTAGGAAGCGAAGGGGGGAGCTTTATTGAAAAAAAGGGAAAAATATTCATTCATAAGTAGCATACATAGTAACATTTGTTTTTTTTTGAAGTTAAGTCGTCTCAGCTGCAGGACGTTCACTGCTAGACATAGGGTCCACCTTGGACCTTCACACATTCCGGTCGGAGGCAACCTGCATCCAGCGTCTTCCAGCGACCTTGACAAGGTCGTCTGTCCACAATATAGGTAAAGCTACGTAAATTGCTTTAATATACATTGGGAACTACTTGTGTTATGTCAGTCACGATATTAAAGTCTGTTTCAGTGCCATTAAAATACATTACCTGTGTACAATAAGAGAAGAAAATGGACGATATCACGATTCGTCGCATTAAAGTGGCTGATATTGAGGAGGTTATGATGCTATTGAAACGGTTAGTTGGAAATTCAGTTTAAAATATGTATCTATACAGAGTGAAAGATAGTTAATATCTTAATTCGAAATCGTAAAAAGGATGTCCCATGATCATAATACATTTCTTCACATAAGCTGGTCAACTCCAGGAAGTTTAGTTTAATTTTGATAACAATATATACCTACAAGTAAAAGTAGTTATTTTATTAATGACAAAATATATAAATAAAATAGTTTAATTGGTCCACGTGGTCCTCGAACCAGGTCCTGGACCAGCCGTTGATTTGAACCCGCCTTTTGTTACAGCAATTTATACACAGATGAACCACTGATCAAAAAGTTGGGGTATTACACAATTGACGATGACTGTACGGAGTTGGACGCCTACTGTGAATCTATCCTACCCGGGTACTCCTATAAGGCTGTGTCTAACGGGAAAATCATAGGAGTCATTGTCACTGATGCCGAAGATAATATGGTACGTGAAGGTGTTATTTAATCGCTAGTTAGTTAATTTTAAATACGTCTAAACATATTAATTTAAAGCAAGGTGTAAGCATATTTCGTTATATGTAGACTCCCAATTTACATAATTGCAATATGACAACGGAATGTAGACAAATATAAGATACTACCTGACCCACGCCCACTTCGTTGGGCATAATGTTAAGTATACTTTTCGGTTTTATATAGCCTATGATACTCAGCAATAATGTGGCTTTCTATTGGTGAAAGAATTTTTAAAATCGGTTTTGTAGATCTCGAGATTAGATACGCCTTACAATTTTAAAAACACAAAAACTTTACTTCTTTATAATATTAGATTGATTGTATAGATCTGTCTATACTATCTGTACTAATATTGCACGGTATGGAAAACTGATTAGATCGTTGACATTTTAATAAGAAATAATACTTTCGCGTTTCCGACGAATACAAGCCCATGTGACTTTAATTTAATTTCTTTCTTTCAAGATGTCTCTTCTTTTTTTAAAGAAAACCAAATTAAAAAGCAAAACATTACATAAAACTATTTTGTTTTGATATATATTATAATTCATCAGAATAACTCTCTCAATTTTCGGATAAGTATTTTTCACTCTTACTTCTCTTACTCTCACTTACCAAGAATGCGCTATAAATTGGCGCTTAAATTTAAGCAACTATTCAGGTGTATGCTAATGTGATTAACTGTTAGTGTTATGTATCTACTGAGGAGTTTAAGGAAACTTTTAGAATGGTATATTTAATGGCCGACAACCAACTGCCATGCTAGAAGTGATTGAAGATTCACAGCTACCTTTATATTTCATCCAAATATCCAAACAACACATAAAGTATTCCTTAAAAATCTTTTAGCCTGTGGACTACAAAAAGATTTTAGAACAAGGCACCTACAGCAAACTTGCCAAGATGCTGCAACTGCTTGACATTCGAGAACAAGGCGCTCAGATCAATACCATGTTTAAAGAAGATTATACTCTGTTAGTCGTAAAGATGGTCGCCATTGAAGCCGCTTGGAGGAACAGAGGAGTCATGAAACGATTGCTGAAGGAGACTGAGTAAGTGTTAATATTGATTGATTTTGGCAGATGATCGTTTTTTTTAAATTATAAATCTTAAAGATGTATTAAAAAAAAAGAATCATCAAAATCGGTTCATTAACGACGAAGGCTCGCTCGAAGGCTTTTATGTTTGTTCGACGATCGGCGAACAAACATAAAACAAAAAAAAACTGAACTGAGAAACCTTCCTCCTTTTTTGAAGTCGGTTAACAAATAAATCAAAACAAGCAATGTGACATAAAGAACTTAGGTTCCATGGGCAATGCCTGGTTATACTTACTAATTTTATATCTGTATTAATTCTAGTTTTCCAATAGCTCTAGAGCACATTATGCGGCAGAATGCTGAAGGTTAAATATTTCAGCTAGAGAAACGCTTCGGACAATTGAGCAGTCTCAAACTAAAACTAATTCACGTTCCAATTATCTTCAGCATAATTTGGCATTGTGCGCCACTATGCTCTGTTATTGGAAAACTAGGAATGCTTTCCATCTTTGAATTGGCAATATTAGTCTGCACATAAAAACTGCTAATTATTTTCGATTAAAACATGTGTTAAATGTGTGTATTTTGTTATTAGGAAAATAGCCGAAGAGCATCATTTGAGACTTATTCGTATGGACACAACGAATCAGTTTGCTTCGCAAGCGGCGGAGAGCGTTGGCTTTAAGTGCGTTTACCAAGCTTCTTACATTGACGTCCAGCTGGCCGGCGAGCCTATTGCGGTCCCTGACCCACCACACGAGTACGACAGAGTCTATATTAAGGAGCTTTATAATCTGTCCCCCATCTGTCACTGTCAATGTAACGAAAATTATTAAATAATTAAAAAAGTAATTTGCTTACTAATTTTATAGTCAATTTGCTTATGTATAATAATTCTGCAATTCATATATTTTGACGTAACTTATAATATTGCATATTATGCTTTTTTAAATAAGTATAATTGTAATTATTTATTAATTATAATACTCCTAAAATTAAGCTACATGTAATTGCTAAATATTGTGTCTGTGGCAAATGTCATAATTTCAATGTTTTGTCTCGCTCTAAAACTCGTGATTTGCAGTTTTTGAAGAAAAAGCGTGAATGTCACTTGTGAAAAAATTGATGGTATTAATTAAGAAGAAACAATATGTATCAATATTACAATAGAATATTTATTATTATGTACAGTCAACTATAAAAGTATAATTTAACTTTTAATTAAATAAGATAATACGATTTTACCTTTTTGAACTTGAATACTTATTATATTTACTTGAACCGGATCGACGTTTTTTAATGTTCATTTTCTTTTGTGGTTAGCTGTAGGTACGTAGTTGTTCCTTGAAATTACGAGAAAGGAACAAAAGAGGTTATTAATAAAATTTATATACGTTTAAAAATATCAATAATTATTATCATATTATTATTTATTAGTAATATAATATAAACATAATGTCAATGTAAACTGTCAATGTGACATAACATTAAGAATGTAGTTCTTGCTCTTCCATGTCACTCAATTTCAGTTGTGTATATTAATAAAATTTCCTTAAATCCAAGTTTATTTTGATTTGCCTAAAAACTATAATTATTAACCTCTTGTATCAAAGGGCCTGCGAGGCAGTGGAGCGGGGGGGGGGGGGTTGTAGAAATAAAACCGTACAAATAAGCTCAGGTGCAAAATTAACCCGCGGCAGGGTTACGGTTAACATAACCTTCGCGTTATAGCTTGTATTATAGCTCTTAGACAGGGGTCTATGAGGCCTGGAAGCGGCTACAAATTAAGATTAAAATAAACTGTTTAAAAAAACTGAAAGAAATTATAATTAGGTAAGTGCTATAGAATAGAGTGAGAGGAGAGATGCCCGTGAAAAAGGGATAGATGCTGTCACGCGTTACATAATGAGGCGTTACTTTTAAAAGTATTATTCTCATTTAATATATTGTGTTGCTTTATTTATATATTTTGATGCATTTGTCCATTTTGCAGCTACTACAGACAAAAGTACAATTTAAATAAGTAGGACATGTTTAACATTATTATTTCCTTTTTTTCCACGAGTGTTCATAAGCGGAGGTGACCACTTACTATTAGGCTTGGCTGCTCGTTTTCCCCCTATTTTCAAATAAGAGGAAAACGAGCTCTAAAAAGATGTTGAATAGCATTAAATAATTCATACTTACATCCAGGTGATCTACCAGATATATTTGCTGGATCTGTCAACTCATAACAGGAGTCTTAAGCCTACACAGCGAAGCCACTTCTATTATCTCTATCTCCACATCCCAAAGGTTATAAGTTACTGAGGTCTGATATTTATTCGTACGGTTGGATTGTAGTTTTACTGCGGGCCGTAAATGCCTGTTATTGGGCCACATTTGAATAATACGAGCACACAGAATGTTTGTAATGCGCAAAAATATTTACCTTAACGTGCAATGCAATTACTGGTTTTATACGCCCCGACTTCAGGATATCAATCATAAAAAGGACTGCGGAAATACTACACTTTGTTTCTTGACCCGTTCATCAGCACTAAAGATTCGTGACGCGACCTATAATTACCACGTGAGAGCGCTGATTCCACAAAGTGGTTGCGCGCAAAACGTTTTTTTACGTGTCAACTAAATTTGGAAAAGGAATATTGACAAATTAGACGATACTTGCTCCAAACATACAATCAACCGAGATCAATCAATCAAAGAGACAGAGAAAGCTAGTTTGTTTGTATATTATGTAGTGATTCCGATTACGATAAATTACAATTGCTATTATTTCGATTGAAACAAGCTATAACCTCTTATCTGTAGTTTGGTAACAACCCCGGGCAAGCCGCCTTGCTCTAGGCACTAACCCCGGATGATGCTATCTAGGTTATTATCTTAAGTTGTAGCTTATGGTGGTACCTTCGGCTTTAGTTAAAATAACGTATTTTACATTTAAATTTCTATAAAAATTAAAGTATTAAAACTTGAATGTTACAAAAAAAAAACTACAGAAAAATTTAATATGTTTGCTTCCTGATGTAACGACTAAATACAAAACATTGTTATTATTATTATATTTTTATGTCATTGTATTCTTTTACAGCGTACGCCGATGTTGCCATATTTAAATTTTATTCGCCTTAATGTTGCCACACACACGACTCCTTGCAATATCATATCTATAATGATACCAGAGACAAAAATGGATTTCCCGATCTTATTACTGGGGAATAAAGTTTAAAATTAAATTTGTTAGTGGTAAAATAATGTTGTTTTGTGTGTGATGTTGGATAAATAGCAACGATTTGGAAGCAATGTTTTTATTTTGATACCGATTTTGGCGATATCCCCTTTAGCTTTTGATATCACCTGTGTTTTTATACGATGGAGGATTATGACGAAGTTATTTTAAACGATTCAGAAATCAAAGGAATGTATTTCATGAATTATTGATGGAGCTTTGATCTTGGATTGTTTTGTGGAATTATAACTCTTGGAAAGTTTATTTTTATAGATGTTTTGATATGAAGCGGTCTGTGTTTATTATTGTATGTGATATTTTGTTGAAATTTGTGAAGCTATTATCCAAAGAAAATGCATTTAATTACTTGTAGTTATAAAACTTTTTTTTTTGCCAAAAGCTAAAAGCTGAAAAGATGTTTGTTTGTTTGTAGATATAAACGCGCTTATCTCAGAAAGCATTGGCTCGAATTTATATTTGATTTTTATGTTGAATAGTTAATTTATAGAGCTATCTAACATCCCTTTGTGACCAATAGGAACGAATTAAGGATAAAATTGGAAATTGCGTGCGCTGCGTTAAACGATTTCTTTGCCAAAAAATATACATGTACTTACGTAAGAACGATTCCTCTCTGAAGTAGCAAATAAAACATGAGCTGCAGTATATATCTTTTAAATTTGACACACTAACATTTTTGTAGCAAACAAAGCTTGTCGAACGTAAAAAAAAGTAACATGAACCCTTTTAAAAACCTCTTAATCATCTTGTTAAAATCCCTGACTACGGCTAGATAACAAAATTAAATATAATTCTGCAAATAGCTACGTAAGTACGTGAAATTTAATAAAATTGTCCACATCATAGGCGCCATCTCAAGGTGTAGTGAGAATTTGTGAATTTCTCTCAACTCTAATTAGACGCCGAGTGCGCGTGGCGGCGCGTAAATCATCCGCTTATTAAAACGAGAAAGAATCGAAATCTTTAAAGAACTTACTTCTTTTTCTATTGCGCAATCAAGGAGCAACTCTTTGGCTTTAGGATAGAGTTTAAATTCGCTTTTAAAGTCGGTTATAGCTGAAGCTGGGGTGCTTAAGCTCTCGCGGGGGATTGGCGTCGGAACACCGGTGGGCTTTAGTCCGCAGTGGTCTCTTATGAGTTCTAAAACCACCTCCTTCTCTCCCGAGAAGGACTTGATATCCGTAAGAGGATTCCCCATCTCTAAGTCAAAGTCAAACGTATCTTTATTCAACTAGGGTAACACTTTTAAATCGTCATGGTATTACAAAACATTAAGAATTAATTGGAGTTCATTTTGTCTAACAGTCAACAAATGAATTCTTGTAGTAGCAATATATTTAATTTATAACAATATTTAAAATGAAACTATACAGAAATAATAAGAGAAAAAGACACAATATTGCTTTGTTACATGGCTACCATAATGAAGCTTTAGAAAATATAATATATACATTATAATATATGACCATAACCTCTATGCTAAAAGTGAAAAGAACCAGAAGAACTAAATAACTGCGGATCCAGACTAATTACGATTCGGGCCCAACTTTAAAAAGCCCTGCACTCGAGTAATGTCGTTGTATAAATGGGAATGATTTTTCGCTAATACTCAATTGCCTTTTTAAGTTTTGATGTTTACTGCACACCCAGGTGTTTGGGTCGCGTATTGTTTTGAGTTTTCGATATTAAAGTTGTATGTATATACTTGGAATAGGGAAATATATAATATAAATTGTTTTTAAACATTAGACTTAAAACATTAGGTAAATGTTTGTCTCATAATATGTATTATATTCGGAAGGGTAAGACTCTTTTATATAACTCCATTGTTTCTGAAATTACTGGAGCAATTTTAACTATTTTTATAGGAAAGATAATGGGAAATTTTGAATATGTGAGAATGTTAATTTTATAAGTACTAATCTAAAAAGCTTCTTAAAAGCTGTAACTGAGATTTCGAAGCATTTCAAGGATATTAAATCTCCATCAAAATATTTTTTTAGTGGCAATTCTGTTTTTTTTTACAAATTTTACTGTCACTGCATTTTGAAGCAGGCTTTTATTTATTATTTAACAAATAGTAAAGTAAGTTACCTATATTTGAATTCCATTTTATAAAATTGGTACAATACAAACTATTGTTTATGTACTATAAATCTTTTTATATACGATTTTATTATTTTTATATTTTCTGTTAACCTTGTGAATTTCTATTTGGTCAAAGTTGTATACACAATTAATAGAAGCATATGTTAATATAAGTAGTTTAATGTAATTTTACCTGTATATATCTATTGTGTAAGCTTCTCACGGCCAAATACTTAAACTCGAACTTTAACTTAAAACTCGAAATTTTGAGAGAATTGTATAGCGAACTGTCAAATCGGACCGGTTTAAGTTGTACTTAAATTTAAGTTGCGTTTCAGTATTCCGGCGTCAGTGTATCAAAATAAATAAATAAATAAATAATCAAAGAAAATAAAACGATTTTAAAGTTCCGAATCATTTAAGTTTTAATAATCTTTAAACCTAATCAAAGTAAAGTTTGACCCGACACATTGTTTAACCAAATATTGAACTAGAGCCGAATCCTTCGGTTCAAAAACCATTAAGATTTATAAGAAAGTTAAAAGAATGTAATAAGCCGAGAGTGCCACCTAATTGAGCAGTGTGATTGCATCACACTTGTTACGAGGGTGGGTGGGGGGGGGTAGGCAGTGGTAGCAGGGGGTAGTTATTAGCCCCACTGATCCCGTATAAATTACAAGCTGATCGGAAATGATTGTCTGTGTACAGGGTGTGTTAGAATGAAGTGAAGGATATTGATGTGATTTTTAAAAGTAAACTGTGCTAAAAATGACATATGGTACTATATCTACATAAACTATAAAAACTAATACATAAAAAGAACGATGGGAGATTTTTTAAGAAGACTGATTTTTATGTGAAACAGGCTGTGTTATAGGCTAAGTTTTTTCCCTTATATATAAAAAGAGTATGTTAGCGAAAAGATTTCTTTGAAATGTCATTTATTTACATTGAAAAAAGTATGATTTTCTAAATAAACTAGCTAGGTAGTATTCAAGGCATTAACTCTCTATAATATAAGTTTATGTTAACACAAAAATAGTTTTACCTGATGATAAAATCGCGAGATATAACTGGTCTAAATAATGTAATGTATTTAAAAAATAAATGTGCTAACTACCTAATCGTAGTACGTAGCCTTGTTGAATCCATACTAATATTAAAAATGTGAGTGTGTTTGTTTGTTTGTTTGTCCTTCCTTCACGCCGTAGCCAAGCATTCAATCGACCTTATTTTTGGCATACAGTTAGTTGAAAAGATGGAGAGTAACATAGGCTACTTTTTAACTGGAAAACGGGTTATAGGAGGGGAAGGGGGGGGGTTTATATAAAAGTCCACGCGGACGAAGTCGCGGGCAACAGCTAGTAAAGATATATTTGAATTTGTTTTATATTAAAACAATCACCCTATACGCAATCGCCGATCGCCCTCCATCGAAGCATATTTTCATAAATGCAAACATTCACAAAGAATTTCCCGGGAAAGACCATAAATATTTCTCATTGCTACTCTCGAATCGGTTCCCTATAGTCACAGCCGTAGAGTCCATTCTACGATCAAACAAACGAATTAAAGATTAATCCAGTGTTCAATAAATATCGGTCCAAATTGTAAAGTAAGCATTCGAAGTTATTCGCCTTCCATTTTGTAAATGAAGTGTTTTTGTAGTGAGTTATTGCTTGGCGCTTGAAAAAATAGCTCTCTAGAGAAAGCCAATTAGCGATACGCTTTAATATCTCTAATCGACAGAGCTGGTAAAAACTTGATCTATACTCCTGTTGTTTGCTCGGGACATGCGAATTTTTCTTCAGTTCAATTTAGTTTATGGAAAACAAGCTGTCCTGTTGCAGTAACTGGATTAAAAGTATCCTGTCCATACATAGTATAAAACAGTCGCTTTCTTCTCTGTATCTAGGTATGGTTAAGTATTTAGAACTCCGCACTCCGCATCTCGACTACTCCGCACTACTAACAACGATTATGATTGTTTGTATGCGGAGAAAGATGATTCTATAAATACCTATTATACATATTAATTAGGTACATATAAGCCAATTCACGCGTGGCAGAACTTCCAAAGTCAAAGTCAAAAGTATCTTTATTCAATTAGGCTACATAAAGTAGCACTTTTGAATCGTCATGGTATTACAAAACATTTACCACCGGTTCGGAAGGCAGTTTCTACAGAGAAGAACCGGCAAGAGACTCTGATAGTTGCTCTTTTTAAAATAAGAACATATAATTGTAAATATAAACAAAATCTCGACTATTATAATATTTATACATGAAAAAGGTCACAGTCCCACGAGCGTTAAGAAAACGTCCAACGTGCGTCATGTAGATTTCTAGATTCAAATGACAAGCAAGATCTAAGTTACTAAGATATACTTAACCTTCATGCCTTACGGCCAAATACTCATACGCAAATTAAATTTAAGCACGCCTTAAGTCTCGTAATTTTGACAGAATTGTATGGCGAACTGTCAAATCGGACCGGTTTAAGTTGTACTTAAATTTAAGTTGCGTTTCAGTAGTCCGCCATTCATATCGTAAATCTCAATTTCCTTCAACCAAAGAATACTTAACTGTTCTTCCTAAAACCATGTATGGTGGTGCAATATGTCAATAGACTAATTCACTTTACCACTTAGATATAAACCACAAGTTAGAGCGCTAATTAAGATATATATTTGAGTTAAAAAGTCACTTAACGGTAGGATCGCTTCCAAATATACCACTTAGTAGGCTATGAGATAAGCGGGTAGCGTCCGCTTAGCTGAAGCGATTTTTTTAGGAAATTATTTATGCTTATTTAAATTAACAGGGCAATCGTGACCGGCGGCTTTCTTACTATATAAAATTATATAAAAGCAGTGTTACAATAGTATTTTTGCGGGCGAAAGGCTAACATGTATATACAGTTGAATGATTAACTTTACCTACCATGCCATGAATATTGAAAAAATTGTCCTTGTACATTAATTACTATTGCATTGCAAAAGAACATTTATCACAGTTTTTCTTAGATTATGAACTGGTGGTGAATGATTGTTTCGTAATACCAAGACGATTCAAAATGTTACTATATGAAACCTAGTTGAATAAATTTGACTTTGATAAATTAAGATGGCTTAAAATGGACGGTCTCAACATTCTTCAGAGATTCGAAAAAAAAATCCATTTTTGAGTTAGCGGGAAAAGTTTAAAACTAAAAATGCGGTCATGGTGGGATAACGTAATGATTATTATATTCCCAATAAAATTACAATGATCATATTAGTATGAATTAGTAGTTCTAGTAAGTAATTTAAAGATTTCGACGCTAGTTTAGTGGCTTCCAAAGACATGTAAGTACAGCGGCGACGCACTGCGACCGCGGCGCCGACCGGTCGCGCGACCGGACGCAACATAAATCGCAATTTGCGGCTAACGAGACAAGCAGCTTGTTTTGAGCTTTTGCTATGTGTTTTATACTAGCTGTTGCTCGTGACTTTGTCCCCGAGGGTTTCTATTATAAATTTTTTTATTCTATTAAGTGGTGGGACGAGCTAGACGTAAGAGTGATGGTAAGAGTAACGCCAGTCCATAACCAATGCAGTGCTACCTAGAACCTTGCATTGATGCTACCCACTTTGAGTCATTAGAACTAAGACTCATTAGCCCAGTAATCGGAAAGTTTTGAAAAGCATATAATATTATATGTGTTTTAGCGTAAATGATACATATTCTTAATTTTATTACGACAATAAAGGCGATAATGGGTCAATCTTAGAAATTTCTCGCGGACTTTTTTTAGATCGTTTAAAGAGAGAAATAATATAACGTATCATCATCACCTCTGGAGAGCTTATATCTATACTAATATATAAAGCTGAAGAGTTTGTGTGTTTGAACGCGCTAATCTTAGGATGAATTGAAAAATTCTGACCATTTATCGAGGAAGGCTTTAGGCTACATAACATCACGCTGCGACTAATAGGAGCAAAGATATAATGGACAATATGTGGAAAATTATTCATCTTTGGGGGCTTCCTTTGCGTGCGCTGCGAAAACGGTTCAAGATACAAAAATAATATGTATCAAAGAATTATTCCTTTTTCAATGATCTAAAAAGTCCACGACAGTATATGTCTATCTTCTAAGACTGACTCACTATAACATAATAATAGAATTAGATCCAACGGGGAACAGCTAGTGTTTCAATATAACCTCTTAAAGAAATCTTTCCTTGTAAATGTATTTCTACAGTCCACATTTTCTATAATAAGTCTAGACATAAACAATGTTCACATCCGTATTTCATCAATTTGCTAAAGTGCTAATAATTTTCCCGTTTAAAACTATCGTGTCGCCGAAACCACATGCGCGCCTTAAAAGCTTGGGAGATCTAGCTCTATACATAATCACTCATATTTGACTACCCACGCCTTGTGGTTTTGCTCACGTAGTGTTCCTTTCCGTGTCAACATCGCGATAAAAAATATTCCGAACTTCAGCCAAATTCATTGAGTAGTTGTTTTGTGAAAAAACAACAAACATACATACATACATCTTCAGTAACGTTTGCGTTTATTTACAGCGTTTTCCAATTACAATTGGAATTTACATTCCAATTAATATTATAATAATTCGGCATTGGGCGCCATCATTTGTATTATGCTCTGTAATTGAAAAACTAGGACTAAGAATCTTTCTAGTTTCTCTTTTGGAAGATTAGAGCCTATTCAATTCAAATATTTCCTCTATCAAATAAAAATAAAAACCTCGCTTTCTACTGTCTGTGTGTGTATGCTTATATCTTTAAAATTGCACGACTGATTTGTTCGAGTCCACGTTTATTGCTGCGTAGCACGTGACAATCTGTCAGTAAGCATTATTTCGAACTACCTTCAATTGTCTGCTTTCGAAATAATTATTTGTATTATCAAACTCAACTTCAACAAATTTCCTATTGAGAATACCCCCATTTAACATTACACAATATAACCTAACAAAGAGGATCTAGCGAATATTGTTGCATCATCAAAATGACCCGTCCGAAGTGGTCTAAGAGCGATTAACACCAAGTTGTGTGACGCCGGGCGCTAATGCTAGTTCTCGAGTTTTGTTTATGAACTTTATGAACCACTAATTACTACGTCGTTAGTACAAGAGGGCATTCGCTGAATATTCTGCCACTTCAATGGTAGTTTAATATCTAGTTATAGGAAGCTGAAGTTTCGATGGATATGTTTATAAGATTTTAGATTGAAGTAGATGTGCGGTATTAATCACAGTAAGCACAGTATAGTACGCGTCACGAATCTTTAGCGCTGAGCGAAACGTGCGCAGAAGTCAAAAATAAGGTATCGAGGTAACGGCGCGTGATCGTCGGGTGCGCGAGCGTTGATTGGCTGTCCAAGTCGTGGTGTCTTTCTCGCACCAATACGTCAGTTACGAGCGCGATTCTACCGATGCGCAGCTATTCTCGTCCAGCGCTAAACATAAATGACGCGTACTAAACATGGATAATTTTTTCCTATTGTTGTTTGTAGTTACATTTTCATTCGTTTCAAATAGACTTTTATTGCGTATAATCATGTCAAAAATTAATTGTTTTAAAAAAAAATTCAGGTTAGTTCAAATCTTTTAAGGATGTTTCAATTTTATAAGGTACTACTCTATCTTAGCACAAAAAATTCCAATGTATGACGTGTTTTGCTGAGAAAAATAAAAATAGTATTATACAAACAAACTCATAAGTAATTACCGAATTAATAAAATTCTCTATAGAGATTTATGAAATTTCTTAAAGTTCGATATTAACGGCTATTAGTCAATAAATAATAAACAGTTGAAGTTTTTTAATCGTAGCTTGAGGGGTGGAATTTATCGTTTTTAATTCAGCGATACCTGGCGGCGATCATTCGATACTATGATATAAATATTGTTTGCTTTCAACACTTCACTAGTGATGGCCCGAAGTATCGATAAGGTTACGATTTTTAACAAAGTCAAAGTTAAAAGTATCGTTATTCAATTAGGCTACATAAAGTAACACTTTTGAATCGTCATGGTATTACGAAATATTAACCACCGCGACCGGTTCGGAAGGCAGTTTCTACAGAGAAGAACCGGCAAGAATTTCTGATAGTTGCTCTTTTTAAAATACAATTATAAATATGTATAAACAAAAACTCGACTATTATAATATTTATACAAGAAAAAGATCACCGTCTAACGAGCGCTAAGAAATAACTTTGCAATAGCATTACCCAAAGTAACACACTCATGAGCTGTCAAGCCCTGCGGGTGTTCATGGGTGACGACCACTTTCCATCAGGTGACTGGCTGAGCCAGCCCCTATGTTATAAAAAAATCGGTTGTCAGTAAAGTCGGTATATAATATATCGACGATAAATATATTGACGATAGTTGAACGTGACAATGTCATAAGAAAATACTGATGAAATGGTTGCATTTTTTTCCGATTGTGCCTCTTTGTCACTCGTTGCGCGCTCTTTCTTACACTTCAACGTTAAATGGAACGCCTCAGACCTAAGTGACGCCGCGAGAGTAATATTTTTTTGTGCATACAAGGTCTCCATCGAATTAAAAGACGTCGTAATTGTCACTTAAAAAAAGTGCCAGTAACTGTTGATTTTAAATATAAAATAAACGCATTGGACATTACAAATCATCTTAACACTTAAATATTTTATTACTTTATGAAAATTTTACCGTATTTTGAAGATCACTAATGATATGAATATTTTATCCTGTTCTCAGACTCGTTACATAGTAAAAAACAAAGTCGCTTTCTTTTGTCTGACCCTGTATGTTTTAATCTTTAAAATGACTTTTATCGATAACCAGGTGAGTATCGATAACTGACGCAGGCACATCACTAGTCGTTGCCAAGTTCCGTAATACCGGCACACCTGCTGCCTGTTTATCGTTGGCGCGGTTTCTCCAATTTCTTCATTCACAACACTAACATTGTCGCTAATTGCTTGCTATTTACCGCCAATACAAGTACATAGCAATCAGGTAATATATTAAAAAAATTGGCCAAGTGCGAGTCGCGTTTTTTATATAAAAGTTTTCTGAAGTGATTTGTGTTATATTAATCTAATCAATGTGCATAATAATAATAATAATTTTATAAAAAATGCAATTTAAGAAATATAATAGAGATAAAAATTATAAAATTTAAGCTATAAATAACACATATAAAAACAAAATCATTGATAGTATATTTATTTTTTTACCCGTGCCCACTTCGTTGGGCATAATGATAAGAATCTTTTTGTATATAGCCCATGACACACATCAATAATGTGGCTTTCTATTGGTAAAAGAATTTTTAAAAACGATTCAGTAGATCCCGAGGTACTCACACACAAACTTAAGGTACTTCTTTATAATATTAGTATAGATAAATAACTGTATTTCCAAACATTTCGCTATAATAAATTCTATTCTCCTATGTGCAAATTATTTCATGATATAGATGATACAATATGTCAATGTGCATACAACTAGAACTAAAAAGCTATGTAAAAAAATCACACATTTTAAAATAGTTACGAGAAAAAAATCTACAATCTACAAAATTCTTCGAATTTCACTCTTAAAATGTGTTTTAATACCTACTGAATGTTTGGTAATATTAATAAACTTAGTACACGTTTTTTAACTTTATTCAACAACTTAAAATCAATACTTAATTCACTATGAGTCGCATAACACATCGCAAAAATAATTTAACTGTCTTTCAATCGAATTCGAGCGTAACTTAATAACTTAACAGAATACAATACAAATAAAGTTATCGTCAAATCGAGTGTAACACTTTCACTTAACACGTAACTTAATAAGTTACCCTAACATAATTAGGACCCCTGAAGGGTCTGTGATGCTATACGTATGATTTAGAGAACATTTTGCGATATTAAAAGGGGAAATTCACATTTAAACGCGTTTAATTATTCTGATGGGGTTGTTATAACATTGGTTCTATTGTTTTGTTTGTGTTTTAATTATATTTGGGATCATCTGTTTAAGTAAGAATGATTCATATTTTC
>JADANM010003353.1:8511020-8523534 GCA_026213755.1 Eurema hecabe | reverse complement strand
GTTATCTAGTTGCCATAACACAAGCTCTGCTTAGCTTGGGACTAGAGGGCACTGTGTATAAATGTCCCGAAATATTTAAGGATGTGTATTATGCTTAATTTTATAAATGGTAGACATAGAATAGATACGTTTTATATCGAACATTTATGCTCCTATGACAACAGAAAACCGCAGACACGTATATTAACATTTGATTGTGTCAAAAGACCTATTTGGGCAGTCGAAACCAGGACAGTTTTAACCCACTCTCAACTGTTCGTTCTTAAAGGTCGCCAATACAAGCCAGAGGCACTTAGCATAGTATAGTACGCGTCATTTATGTTTAGCGCTGGACGAGAATAGCTGCGCATCGGTAGAATCGCGCTCGTAATTGACGTATTGGTGCGAGAAAGACCACACGACTGGGACAACCAATCAACGCTCGCGCACCCGACGATCACGCGCATTCCCCGCGATACCTTATTTTTGACTTCTGCGCAAGTTTCGTTCAGCGCTAAAGATTCGTGACGCGTACTATAACACATTAAATATTACAAAACATCTTAAATATTTCATTCGTCCAATTGGCCTGTACTTTAAAAATTAACTTATAGCAAGTGATTTATAATTTAAAATGTGTTTATATACTTTTGTAGTCGGTTGTACACAATAAGGAACATCAATATCGAATAACACAGTAATATATCATAATAGCAATGGAACATTTTGGCGTACATCCATATAAACTTTTTTAACATTCGATAAACTATATTTGTCTCATTCAGTTGTATGCGGATTGAGTAAGTTAGACAAGGACAGATCAATATTGTATTAGTGTATCAATCAATTTGATATTTAATAGCTAGAAAAATTAAATTAACAATTTTATTTAATAAAAAATAAAAGTAGAAATCAACTAGGCTGCATATAGTCTAGCAAATAGTCATCATAGTATTACAAAACAATTATGTACCTACCACCGGCAAAAAATTCTGATAGTTGCTCTTCTATACTTAATATATAAAGCTGAAGAGTATGTTTGTTTGAACGCGCTAATCTCAGGAACTACTGGTTCGAATTGAAAAATTCTTTTTTTATTGAATAGATAATTTATCGAGGAAGGCTTTAGGCTAAATAATATCACGCTGCGACTAATAGGAGCGAAGATATAATGGAAAATATGGAAAAAATGGGGAAAATTATTCGTCTTTGAGGGCTTCCTTTGCGTGCGCTGCGAAAACGGTTCAAGATACAAAAATAATATGTATGAAAGAATTATTCCTCTTTAAATGATCTAAAAAAAAGCCCGCGACACTATATCTATCTTCTAATATTGACTCACTATAACATAATAATAGAAATAGATCCGACGGGGACGAAGTCGCGAGCAACAGTGTTACTATATGTAGCCTAGTTGCATAAACATATACCTACCTATTTTACTACGACTTTCAAAGCTGTGTTATTAAGCATATGTAAGAGCTGTACGATAAGTTTCCAACTTAACCTGGAACAAAGCAACCAGGTTTCCATGTAGTGTATTTTATTTAAAGCAATAATACCATATGTAGCGATGTCGATACTAGCTTTGATATTCTCGAACACGGTATACACCTGTCGTCAGATAACGATATTGCGTTTATCTACGAAACAGCTATGCTGGAATATTATGAGTTAGTTCGACCGAATGGTGTAGTGGTACAACTTCTATATTTTTCCAAGGCTGTGAGTTCGATTCCAATATTGGAAAAATGCTTTTGTATTTTTTTTGTCATTCTACGGTTTGGGTTTTGCTATGTTACAGAATACAAGTTACATATTTACTGTATCTGGTAGCTATAACACAAGTCCTGCTTAGTGTGGGAAGCTACCATTATATTTTGTGGGTGTTTTACGCTATTTTAATCTAAAAAAATCTCAAAAAAAATATTTTTCTCGATTTCACCACCAAAAATCCCTTATTTCCGAATATTATCAAATAATACCGAAGACGTATTATTAAAATTGATTTAAAAGAATCAATCGAGACAAAGTTGACGTCAAAATTCAGTTATTAATATGTAATAAACAATAAACCGGCCAAGTGCGAGTCGGGCTCGCGCACAAAGGGTTCCGTAGCAGCAAATATAATAAACTTATTATGTCAATTTATACACCTGGTGAATGGAGCCTAAACTCTCCCGATATTTTGCCTTGTACTTTTATGTATGAATATTAATTTTATATATGTATTTATAAATATTCCGTGCTATAGGCGTGCCCAAATCGGCTTGTGATAACTGAATAAAGAAGTATATACACCAGCTTCACAATTAAAATTACCAAATATATTATCCAGGTGAGTTTCACCTCTAGTGGTTATACAATTTTGGAGAAGAGGTGTATATCCCGCATTCTGCATAAATTTATGTATGTAGTTTTGTTTGAGGAAATCTTCGTTAAAATCTCCAAAAATCCCCGCCCCCGCGCGAGACCAAGCCCCGCAACTCACGCGCTGCAGCGCAGCGAGCGACCGATCTTCTTGAATCGATGTAATAATAATAATCTATAGGATTAACGCGTTTTAAAAATATTGGTTCGATGGATATGTTTAACCTATTATTACTCAACAATCACATTTGTAATATTAAACTTTATCAAATGCACAATGTATTTAAGGTACATTACTGGATAAGGATTAATGGCGTATTGCTTGAATAAGCTAATATTTCTCGTAAAAAGTACCTACATTATAAAGATTTTATATCATCGCGGATTTTTAAAGGTGTACAATACTGTAGTATATTTTTTGATCTATCTTATAAGGTTCAGCCATCGTTTTCAGTGTAAGCACAATAACTTAACCAAAATTACAGTTAAATCAACCTATCTCAAAAACTATAAGAGATACTTTGATCAAACCAAAAATCGTTGAAAGAGTTAATTAGCATGCATCACCTCTATTTTTTTTAGAATTTTATACCCCGTAGTTATAAAAATAGAGGGGGGGGGACATACTTTTTACGACTTTGAGAGCTGATATCTCAAAAACCGTTCACTTTAAGAAAAATGTTTTTTAGAAAACTTTATATCATTTTAAAAGACCTTTCCATTGATACCCCACACGGGTATGTACATCGAAAAAAAAATTTCATCCCTCAGTTACATGTATGGGGGGCCCCACCCCCAATTCTTTTTTTTACTATTTAGTGTCATATTTTTGTAGCGGTTCATACAACACATATTCCCATCAAATTTCATCACTGTAGTACTTATAGTTTCCGAGTAAATCGGCTGTGACAGACGGACAGACGGACAGACGGACAGACGGACATGACGAAACTATAAGGGTTCCGTTTTTGCCATTTTGGCTACGGAACCCTAAAAATAACCCCCCAAAAATGCAATACGTCGCCCAAGACCGGGCCCCGGCTCATTGCGGCGCCAACTGCGACTGCATGCATTATGCAATCATTGTAATATTCTCCTCTCACTGCCGACTGCCTCGATATAACATTTTATTTTTTAGACTTTTAAAGTCAAAGTCAAAAGCTATTCAACTAGGCTACATATACACTTTTGAATAATATCTTAACACAAAACTTATTAACTCAAAAATGTATATATATAATAGCGACATGTCCGTTCCATAGGTATACAAGTTTATGTAGACAAACACAGTCACCCTAAGCTCGGTAACGTTGCGTAGTTGACTCCTCGTTACGAGAGGGTTGAGATTGTCCTAATGGGGGTAATTGTTACGATTTACATAAACCTTTTGTCCGTTCGTTACCTATTACTTAATCCTACTACTAATATTCAGCATTTTCCAATTACAGCATTAGAGCGCATTGTGCGGCATAATGCGTAACGTAGAATGTTTCAACTAGCTTGGTTTTTTTAAATAATAAAAAGAATTGACGTTAATATAATTTAATTATGTTTTTACCGGGCTAAATCCATCCAATTTATTATTTTTTGACTACCGGACCAGTTAGTAGGTACATAATTGTATAGACCATTCTACGTGTAAAAATACTTTTCTAATAACATCTATAAAGTTTGTAAATAAATATAAAAGCAACATTACTTATTTACTGATAGGTTACATTACTGTGTTTTTAATTTCTTTATAAAGAAAGCGAGTCTCAGTCATCTGTTGGAAAGTGGTCACCGCCCATGAACACTCATGGAGCTTGACTACTCTAAAGTCAGTTCCCTTGCTATCTAATTAAACACAAGCAAATCCGGCGCGTACTACATACTCAAGAAACAAACAAACAGCGAATTTAAATTACAGAAACTCGCACGCGAATAACAAAGCAAATATAAATTCATACAAATAACTTCGCAACTTAAAACCCGGTAGCCCACTGAAGAAACCGCGAAACTCCGAACCCTTAGCGCGATAGCTCAGTAACCGCACCGCCTGCACCGACCCTCTAAACCCACCCTTAAACCGCCCCGCTGTAGCCCCCTCAAGGGGTTGTTGACAAGATCCTCCCTTGTATAGCGTGTGTAATGATGTTACAGGAATATGTTGGTTTTACTGCGGAATATGCTATGAATATCTCGGGCAGGTATTCCTTGAATGCGTATATCAGATTTATAAGTAGATTACGTTTATATGTACGCATTAAATACTTTGATTGAAGTGTTATGTTAGCCTTTTAAAGGTGGTATAAGGAGTACGTAGATTTAAATTAACTTGTCATGGTTAGGAGTTTTTTGTAATGTTTAGGATGAAAAGTATTGTTTTTTTTATAATATGAAGAGGGGAGACGAGCTGGACTCACTCCCGATGGTAAGAGTAACGCCAGCCCATAGCCAATGTAGTGCTACCCGGAACTTTGCTGTAAAGCCCAACTCCGGGCAGGGGTGCGCTACACCGACGCTCCCCACTTTGGGTCCTCAGATGTTAAGACTCATTAGCCCAGTAATTTCGCTAACTTCAGTGTTTTTTTTTTTTTTTTTTTTTTTTTTTCTGTGTCAATCTAACGTATAATCCAACTGTATACCAAATTCTATTTAGTAGGTTTTGCGTGAAACGTTTCATTGACGACCGCTTGGCGCAGTGCTTTCTGCACAGCTGCTTTCTGCACGAAGGGTCGTGGGTTCGATCCCCACACCGGAAAAATATATTTGTAATTTACATTTGTATTTTCGGGTCTGGGTGTTGCTATGTATTGTATGTATGTAATAACAAAAGAAAAGTACATATACAGTATATGTAATTTATTCCGTTATCTAGTTGCCATAAGACAACCTTCTGCTTAGCTTGGAACTAGATGGCGCTGTGTACAAATGTCCTGAAAATATTTATTTATTTATTATTTACTAGCTGTTGCTCGCGACTTCGTCCCCGTTGATTTGTTTTTCTTTTATTTGTTCGCTCCTATTAGTCGCAGCGTGATGTAATGTAGCCTAAAGCCTTCCTCAATAAATTGTCTATTCAATAAAAAAATAATTTTTCAATTTGAGCCATGTGTTCCTGAGATTAGTGCGTTCAAACAAACAAACAAAGAAAATCTTCAGCTTTATATATTAGTAATAGATTTATTGATGTATGTAATATGTAAGTTAAGTTTTTTTTATAACATAGGGGGCAAACGAGGAGCCGAGCCCCCGATGGTAAGATGCACGCCGCAAATCAACACTCGCAGACCTTGACAACTCTGGAGTGGGTCGCCGACCTTAAAACACTTAAAGTTACAAGTAAAGTTAATGTCATGATAACAAGAGGTTTCTTTTTATTGAGAGTAATTTTGGTGAAAGGTTTATATGTTTAGTACTTAATATTAAGGTACTTCTATGTATGTCCACAAGGTAGTGAGAAGCATGGGTACGGGCATTGATCAATGTTCCACTGTAGCGTCTAAATTACTGGATCGATTTTGGTAAATTAGGTGTCAATAGATTCGTTGGGGTAAAGCTATAGAAATTTTATAAATTTAGAATGCATATTAATCTTGATAAAGAAATTATCTTAGACAATCCATTTATCCGTTTCCACCATCCTTAATTCCCTTTTGAATCCCTTGCTTTTTTCCCTATTTTAAGAGAGTACAAAGTGCCCTATGCTTTGCCTCAGAGTGGCAAAGATTCTTCTCTATTGAATCATCTCATGTTAGCCAAGTTATAGTCCTTAATAATTTTTCAAGAAGAAAATGGATTAAGGCTTAATCCATTTTCTTCTTGAAAAATTATCTTAAAGAGGTACACAAACCTTGTTAAACAAACAAAAAGCGAATAAAAAAACCCGTAAAAAAATAAAACAAGGTCAAGCCCGTTGATATATTACCGTGATAAATAAAACATATAACATTCGTAAATCACAACAAACAAACATAACTGACTACCTTTATGTTAACATAGTCATTAATATTAATGTGTAATATGAGTACTGGTATTCGGTAATGTTAATGTTTTGCAAGGAAGGGTTACTATCTATATATACTAATAAAAAAAGCAACGTTTGTTTGTGTGAACGCGCTATTCTCAAGAAGTACTGGTTGTAATTGAAGAAAATTTTGTTGGTTATTCCATTGTTCAAAGAAGGCTTTAGGTTATATCTCGCTGTGGCTCATAAGAGAGGTAAAAAAATTCACGTTTGTGATGATAGGATATCCAAAAATATGAATGAGAAAATTGTTTCTTTTTAAATTAACAAAAAAGGGCTACGAGAGTAAATTTATATTATTTTGAATTTAATCACTAAAGCTGTTGACACAACAAAATTTAATATAATATAAGCTGAAATACTTTAATATATCATAATAATAGAAGTCTATCGGAACGAATTCGCGAGCTACAGCTAGTTATGAATAGTAATTGAATCATTTCTATATACGAGTACGAAATAAAAATACGTAGGTATTATTATGTGCAAAATATTTTTTTATTTCTTTTAATTATATTAACCGTTATTTGATTATTTTTAAAGGCGAAACGATTTCTGTTAACAATAATTTGAATCTCGAAAGCAGCGAACAATCCCACTCGAGATGTGATTGTTTCAGCGTAATAGCTCATGAATATTTTCATAACACAATTATCCACGCAGATCCGCTGATAAAAAATGAAAGCCAAGCGTTAGGCAGAACGCCCCACGCCCCACCTCTCTACCTCCCTTCCCTTCCCCTGGGGAAGGGAGGTCGGCTTTATCAAAACATTTATACGTTGAAAAATATCACAATTGAATGCGATGCTTTTTGTTTTCGTCTCTTTATTGTGGTTTTATGGCGCTCTTCAATTATTTGGCGAATGTTTTGACGTTCGTGTGAGTTATACGATTTTATAGGAGTCCGAGATGTTTGATCACTTAGATAAGATGTTTTTGTGTTAATAAATTATTAGCTTTGACATTGATCGAGTTGACTTATGCTATTTGTTCTGTAAGGTTAATGGTTTAATATCGAGAGGATTTATGGTAAATATGTTTTCTGGTTTAAGTCTTAATCGGACCGTTTAACTCTTTATAGTATGGTTATAAATAATAAAATAAATGAATAAAAGGTTTGATTTTAATTTCGTCTTATCGTAAATAGTTGTCATTTTTTTATTCATTAAAATTTTTATACAAATACAACAATCATAACCATTTTATATATATACATACTTACACCATGTAGCCGTGATACTTACTATATTTAACTACACTATCGTATCCTATAGTTTTAACCGTATATATTTTCCTAATAAGTAACATAGCCTGTCACTAACAAATACCTAGTTTTAGTATCCTTTCTCCGTGAAAGAACTATCCAATTCGATTCAGTAAATCCAAACACATACACAACACAGCGTCACAAACTCATACTATAATTAATTATAGGATTCTCAAACAAAAAAGAAACAATAAACCTGATAAATCATAAAAAATAATATTGTTGTAGTGAGCAATGGTGCGCTGAGCGCATGCGCGGCGCAGAGCGGCATGGACAAGGACGGCAAGAAGAAGCACACCAGGCCCACCTTCAGCGGGCAGCAGATCTTCGCTCTCGAGAAGACCTTCGAGCAGACCAAGTACCTGGCAGGTCCTGAGCGGGCAAAGCTCGCGTACGCGCTCGGCATGACGGAGTCACAAGTTAAGGTAAGGTTTCAGTAACCATTGTGACCATTATCAGTAGACCATTGATACCTTGGCCTACCCTAGTGGTAGAAGGTGTTGGTTAGAAGTTAATTCATCCAATAGACTTTTTGGCACGGCTTAAAATGAAAGAAAAAAAGAAAGAAATTATTTTTATTCTGAATAAATTTGAATCAAATATCTTCAGAAAGTCTACATGGTGTTTACCACCGGTTCGGGAACTAACCCGGCGAGAAGAAACTCGCACGGGTCCCACACTTTTTACCAAAAAAGGGGGGAAAATAATCTTAAGATATTTTTGAAAATGTCACAGAATGAAAGTTTAACAGGTTTTTTATTGGCATTTTGTATAGAGAGATCCTAAAATATTAGTATCTACCTGAAGTAGCTTTTATTCACATTTGAAGACCAAAGAGATGTGATCTCTAAAACAAAATCTCAGAACGTTATCAAAAAGGATTGACAAACTAATTGATTTCCTAAACATTCCACATATCAACAAATATTCATATAAGTAATTAAAATTTTTATAACAACTAAGCTTTTACATACTTATCCCAAACCTTCAGGAAAGACTCAACAACAACGTATCTCAAACCTTTTATATACTACAAATTAGCGCTATTTACGACGCAACCTCGAATAGGGTAAACGGTGCAAATAGCCACCTCGCCCCGCGTTCCGGCACCATATGTCGTCCAAATACACTCAATTGTACACCTAATTGCATCTACATAGAGATCAATTCAGGGTGTATGGACCACATAATCAAGCATGTCGGTAATCGGATTACAGAGATTGAAAAGTCAATCACTTAGGAGCGGCACAATCAAACGTTTCGCTCTATTGCTTTGGATTAAAACGAGTGACATGTGGACACGTTGCTATGTACACCGGCTCCTATAAACCTTACGTAATACTATATACATATATACCTACTGATAAATCGGGAGGAATAGCTGAAGAGTTTGTTAGAACTCGCTAAGGTTAACTATTGGTTCGAAATTCGAATTGAAATTTTGTCTTTGTGATTCATAGTTCATTTATGGAGCGAGCATATTTAAAGCTACATAATACCACGCAATCAAAAGGAGCAAATTATCAGTGAAAAATAAAGCAAAATCTGGAAAATCATTCACGATTTGTACGCTTGGTGTTTTGTATCGTACACTTTGATCAATGATTAAAGCCCTTGACAAGCCTTTTAGCAGATATAACTTACAAATTTACTTTTCTATGGTTGCCTTGAAGAGATAACTTTTTGCATTAAAACTGGTTCACTAACTTATGAGATAGTAGCCATAACAAAATATAAAATAAACCGCCCATAAGAAAAATACCTCCACATTACCAGCTCAATACAAATAGCAGCGATGTTTTGAACACAAAACGTCCTCCGTAATTCGGTAGCATTATATCGCCGCGTCTTATTTTAACGATCTCAGTGATAAGATACATTTAGTATGACAGTATCGATGATATAAAAACTTCCCCTCGCGTCCAAACTGCTCTCGTACATCATTGCGCGTAGTTAGCGTTTAATTCCGAGGGTCCAAATTGTATTATACTAAGTGATATATTCTATTTAGGGGGCATCGCTTTGCTTTGAGGGCCGGAATGCAAGCGAATTTGTTTGCATTCTTCTCGTATTCTTCCTTTGTTAAACAATTTGGGATATGGTCGGTTTAGTTGCTAAGTTTAGTGGCTTTGTAGGACGCACGTTTTGGGTCTTTTACTTTTCTACTTTGCAGTAAAATTAAAAGTTTTTTTTTAATAAAAATATATGTAATATGTTAAAAGTTATATTAAAATGTATATTATTTAAATACCACTTTTCAGAGCGTTGTAAAAGTATTCTACAAATACTCATGATTTTATTTATAAAAAAGAATACTTAACTAATAAACAAGCATTTTCAACCAGGCAACCTAACTTCGTAACTAAGATTGAATAATAGCTATTGTAATATCTATAAATTATTATTAAAATAGTAGGGATGGAGGGTGTACTGTGAATTCGAGTGCACATAATATGATTAATGTGAGTAATGTTTCGGAGCCTGCGTCTTAAGTGTTTTGATTTCGTCGTGTCATTCCGTTAATATTTGTTTCGTTCGGGGAGCTTTATTGATGTACGCGATCCGATCGTGTGTGAAACTGTAATACAGATGGTAAATGAAACGGTATTGTTCTTAGAAGAGAGGAATGTATATATTTAAGTTGATTAAAAATTTGTTTTGAGTTTTATCTGTGTGACATATGAGAGTTTCTTCGAAACGATCTTTAAAATTGTTTTATAAATAACTAACAACCCGCAACTTCACTCGCATATATTATACAAATTAACCTTCATTTAATTGCATGAGAATCGGTGGCGTAGGGACACAGAAAACGACTTTATTTTATACTATGTTATAATTGTGATTTCTTAACACTAGATTACTTACTTTGTTGGTTTACCTAAATATATATTTGTATCACAACAGAATAGGGTAATGTAAGGGAATAATGCTCCCAATTACCAAAAGAAACCGAGATGCTATCATACCTTTCTACTAAATGTGTCTCTACCTAGACCTTAAAATCTAAAAGGACATTAGCTGCTCTTAAACGAGGCATACGCTCCATAATCCTCGTCCTACAAATGAGAGGTCTCATTCGCTAATTGTGTCAAAAGCCAACCGCCATAGGGTGCAACTACCCTACCGAAATCCTTTACGTAATACCACATCGTATTCCATAGAGCTTAAGGTCGATTTTAGATTGAAATATTTTCAAAGTATTTTTACGCGATGGGTGTCATAGCTCATTTGGTATTGAATGAAGTTAATCCGAGTGGAATTAAAGAGGGCTCGTATTTACACATGTGCCGTTCAGGCGGTGCATAATGTTATTAATTTCGCTGCTGTTTATTTTGTTGTTATTGAATTGAGTAATTGCTATAGTTTTAATTATCCTCATACAGCTATAAACGCGATAGTTTGAATATATGTAATGTCTTACTAGTTTAAGAGAATGAATGGAAGTATGTTTGGTCTTTTGAGCAAATAATGCTAAATGAATTTTGGCAGATAGGTAGATTAAACCTTGGATTATTATATGGGATACTTTTTATCCTGGTGTTGATACGGTAACAAAAACTACACGGGTAGAACCGCGAGGCGCGACACAGGATAAAAAGTATTTATTAATGAAAGTTTAACCTACAAGCAAGCAAAACCTTAGGTAAATACATTCAGTAGTTTTTTAATAACAAACATATTTACACACATCCTTAAAAACTGACGACTAGCCGACTGCATTTCATAATCATAACCTTCTTCAAGAATCTGTCCACCGAATCATTCTTACTGAAAATGAAAATAATTTATTCACTTAAATCACATTGTGATATTTACTACTAGTCTCGATGACCAAATAAAATTAAAAAATTGCCTCCTACTAAGACATTTTTTATTAAAACATTAACTAGATAAGTCTTGCACCAATAAATCACCGGTCAAACTAAAATCAGATTAATAAACTAATAAAAACAGTATCGTCGTGGGAAGAGTACATCGATGCGTCAGTTCTAAAACTGTACGTATTTATGGCGGTTGTAAACGACATAGCGGTAATGTACAGCGATTTGCATTTTACATCGCGTTTCATAGTACCCTAAAACTGAATTACCTAGTACTTGGCTAGGCTATAAGTTTACAATCTATAATACTATAATAATGTATTTGCAAAATAGTTTTAGATACTGTGTGAGTTGTAGCGATCGCTACTATCGAGTTCTGAATCGCGCGTATAGTATTTTTTCGGGACAGTATATATATAAGAACATGGAACCATTGGGATTTAAAGGCTGATTAGTTTCTTACTTGTTTGAGGAAGATTACGTACGTATGTTAAGGCCTATGTGTTAAGTGGTATGTACCATTTACCCTCAGAGGCCAAAGAGTACTGGCATCTTGGCAGAGGCTCAGGACGTCATAACTTATAGGCCAGAGATGTCTCAGATATGGTATTGCGTTTAATTCGGTATACCGGAGGCGCATCTTATCCTGCTTTATATCATATTGAATTTCCGATAAGCTTAGATTTTCCCCTAATTGAGTTTTCAAAAGCCGGCGACACATCTGCGTTCTTAACTCTGCGATTGTTAAACTTTACACTTCACATTTAGTTACTGCTTAACGTAAAAATCTTAATTGTTCCTCATTTTTGATTTCATATATAAAAAAATACCAAACATACATTAAAATCCTCATAAAGCTTTTATGTATGAAAAAATCTGATATCATTTTTTTAATTAATAAAAATGATTCAAAATATTATCTCCCGCTTCGCCTATTAGTAACAACAGCAGTTAAAATGCAGATAAGATTGAATGCGGCGACCCTGTTACTGAGTTAGGGCTGACACATTCACATTTTGACTTTTAAAACATCCATAAATTTCATTAAGATTTCTTATCACTTCT
>JADANM010003353.1:8438034-8463880 GCA_026213755.1 Eurema hecabe | reverse complement strand
TGTATGTTTAATTAATGCAGTCTGTTTCTAGATTCTTCTAGAATACTTACGTCAAATGGACAAGTCTGTGAAACAATTAAAGGTTATTTTAGTATTCGTTTGTATATCTATAAAAATCACTTTCCTCGTGTATAAATAATTAAATAATAAACAATATTGCCAATACAATCACGACGCCGCGCGTCAATCAATTACATCTGATGGTCTTAAACCTCAAAACGATAATTGCCTTTAGTACCATTAAAACATAAAAAATCCACGCCGAGAATTTCGAAACACATAGTGATAATAAAATTCGAACAAATGTTTTTATTTCGTCAATAAAAGCTAAAACAATGATGTCGTAAACACAAATCATGTTGTGTCATGCGGCGTTGCTCGATCTTATCGAGCGAGAGACATTTCGTTTGATGGCTGATTGACCGACTTGTTCCATCTATAATGGATCAACTGGATTAATTATTTAGAAATATCGGTCCACATTCTTCTTATTTTACCTGTTGCCGACTTCGTGCTTTCACACACGTAGTTTTCATTTCCTTGTTTTGTCTCCTTATTACACTGTGAAAAGACTTATAATTAACAATATGTAACTCTAAATTATCTATCTGCAAGACATACTTCAGCCTAAACAATGAAGTAGAAGAAAAAGCAACTAATATAAATAAAGACATCCACACAAAGTTTCGCGTTCATAATATTAGTAGGATGTGAAAGTAGTAATGTAATTCAACATGGTTAGTTACATTAAGTAGCAGTTCTAAATCATCTGATTTACAAACTAAGTAAACTTACTTTTTATTGAAAACCCAAAATAAAACCAAATAAAAATAAGTTTGCAAAATAACTATAATTTAATTTTCAACTTATCGTGAACTTATATTTTACATAGGAACGATTCCCAACATTTCTTTTCATTAAACATGATCAAGGCAATAAACGTTTTTTTCCGGATCTGAAAAAAGCTTTTGACCCCATATCAATACGCGTACAATATATCTTGCCTTCAGGGAGGGTGTCAGAGGCGTGGCCTTTGAGTGGTTACACGGTCAGGTCCCTAACAGGATACAAATTGTAATGTGCACTCAAGTATCAATTAGTTACAAAAGCGACGACGTATGGGGTCTCGCAAGGATGCACTTTGGGACCTACTTTATTCTTTGTTTCTATGATTGTTAGATACATATTTACGCAATTATTTTACGTGTAATATCAGAAATGATTTGCAGTAGCAGTTTAAACATTTAAAAGATTTAAAAGTTTTAATAATTGTTGTGATTTTTTTTGTTTGTTCGTGTAATAGTTACAGTAAAGTTAGCATTGAATTCGATTCTAGTCTCGACCCACAGTTTTACCCGCGTAGTGCAGGATTCAAAGTATCCTAACAGAAGAGAAATTAATGTTTTTGTGTGTAGACTTGTAGTAGTTTCTATGCGGCTACCTAATAATAATAAAATTACATAAAAAAAATATTTCTGAGTAAATTAATAAAATATTTTCAGAAGGTCTACATGGTGCCTACCACCGGTTCGGGAACTAACCCGGCGAGAAGAACCGGCGTAAGAAACTCGAACGGGTCCCACACTTTTGACGACCGCTTGGCGCAGTGGTAGCACAACTGCTTTCTGCGCGAAGGGTCGTGGGTTCGATTCCCACACCGGAAAAATATATTTGTAATTTACATTTGTATTTTTCTGGGGACTGGGTGTTGCTATGTACTGTATGTATGTATTTACAAAAGAAAAGTATGTATGTATATATGTAATTTATTCCATTATCTAGCTGCCATAACACAAGCGTCAGCTACCAAAACGGGGGAAAAAATAATTAAAAGGCATAATAAAGAATTACGGAAGATACAATTCCAAACTGCTAATTCAAACAGCTATTATTTAATAGCTATTTTTCTGTATGAGAAATTATAAGTAATAATATATATTTTCTTAAATTCTACATAACCTAACAAATTGAATACTACCATCATATAATGACATTAATAATAAAATTCCTATCGCTATACAGCCTTAATAAATGTTCAATTAATACAGCAATTTGCATGCATGTGCTAAAATTCAAATCTTAAGCCAAAGTGTATTGCAATACTAGCCTTATCTCGCGGCTACACCTGATATTAGCTCGTTCTTTTTTTATCGTTTTGTTTGACTAAACAGCCGATTACGATTTAAATTGGAGTAACTTCCTTATATCTTATAATTGGCATACACTTTATTGAAATAAAAACTGACTATAATCTTCCAAGTGGTACCAGTATAACAGGAGTAACAACTTAAAAAAAATAGTTAAAAAAGCATATATATACGTTCGACTTGAGCAACCTCCTACTTTTGTAAAGTCGGATAAAAATACATGGTTAGATTATATGTAATGTATGAATGTCTTAACTTACTTTTTATATGACTGTACGTGTTGAGTGTGTGTGTGTGTGTGTGTCTGTGTGTGTGTGTACATGTATCTATAACCACATAGATGTAAACATATTCTATAGTCCAAAACAAAACCTCTCCTACAGACCCGATAAAGCCCCGAGCCGAGCGCATTAAAACATTTTAAAATGCAATAAATAAGACGAGTTAACGACGGAGACATGAGCCGCTATTAATCACGACTCTTTCAAGATTTTATTGCATGTAAATGAGATCCGACATCGCCGTTTACACCTCACGATTATTTGTCGTACGATAATAACAAGTGTCAAAGTCAAAAGTATCTTTATTCAACTAGGCTACATAAAGCAACACTTTTGGAATCGCCATGGTATTACAAACACATTTACCACTTTTTTTATTTAACTTTAATCTTATCAATTAATTAAGAAGAAAATAGAATACAAATTTGGTCGGGAAGACAAATATGGGCCTAAGGTGCTCCCGTTTACCGAACGAAACGTTGTTTTATCTCTAGTAAGATGCCAACAATTAACACTGAATTTCTATCTGATGCTGGTTTCACCCTCAGCTGGCCCATTTCAGTCTAACCGGCATGGCTTCATTCATACTAAAACAAATTTCTAGTGAAAAGTGTTTAAAGTAAAATAAGAGTATTTACGATCATTGGAAAGGACGCTATTATTCAAATATAATATTCCTTTCAAAGTTAAAATATTTACTCGAGCGATATTTATTTCAAACTTTTATCGTAACACAGACAAAAAAATATCGTCACTTATAAAGATCCCGACCACCAGTAATTAACCTCTGATCAGTGTATTTTTCGAAAATATTATGATCGTACATCTTTTAATAAAACATTAACTACACAACCAATATACGTAATATATTTTTAATATATGTAATTATGATTTTAGAATTTAGACTTCCGTTATGAATTCCTGGAATCTGTATTAAGAATAAATTTGCTTTTAGGTCAATTTCGACGGTCTTGTACTGTGGTAGTACCATGTGTCCAAAGTCGACCATTTTTTCCTTTTTATCCTCCTATATAGCATTCTACATGACCATACCTTGACATAGCTCCTTTCCTTCCCCATAAAAAAATGTCATAAAAATGAGTCAAAAAAAAGAAAAAAAAAATCTTTTTAACTCTCTTCTTATTAATACAATAATAATATACATACCTTTTCTAGAATTGAATGCGTTACAAAATGCTCATAATTTTCATTTTATTTTCTGTTTAAAAATAAACATTTTCGAATCAAAGACGCCATACAAAAAAAAATAAAGCTTAAAATAGTTCTACTTTCGTTATAATTAAATGTTTAACGATTGAATAAATCTCACAATAAACAATGGAACACAAAATTCCATAACCAATAAGCAGTGGACATAATTAATGAGATTTACATCGCCATAAAGTCTAGTCGGTTCCTGCGAGTCATAAACTCATAAAGCCGAAGCCACCAATAAACGTGGACAGATAAATGTATTAATATATCGATAAATCGTGTGTTATTTATTATCGGATGGCGATTTAATGACTACGGATAGACGGACGAACGAACTATACTAATAATAACTATATATTAATACTAGCAGTCCGTCGCGGTTTCGCTTGCATATATTATAGGTACATATTAACCTTGCTTTTGCATTACTATATCTATTAAGAAAACCGCATGAGAATCGGTTGCGTAGTTTTAAAGATTTAAACATACATAAATAAACTTCAGCTAAACCCATTCCGTAGTTTTAGCGTAAAAGAGCAACAAACACACTAACATAATATCACTAGACGCTCCCCGCGATTTTACCCGCGTAGTTCCCGTTCCCGGGGCAAGACCGGGATAGAAAGTATCCTATGTTTTAAACTAGAATATCATCTATCTACATACCAAATTTCAACTAAATCGGTCCAGCCGTTTTGTCGTGGGAGAAAGACAAACAGACTCACTTTCTCACTTATAATATTAGTATAGATTAGGATATAAATGGGACTTTCAAACATACAAAGAGACTCTATATATTTGTCATTCAAAAAATTTCCTATAAATGTATTATTGAAGCAAACAATGTTTTTTAAAACAACATCCTCACCCGAGTTTACGTAAAAAGTAGAAAAAACAATGTCGGTTCTGATCACTTCCTGTGCTGAGAGGTTTATTTCGCTTGCTTTTAACTTTTTTCTTAGTTATCTTTGAACATACATACAAAATTCTATAAGTCATACAAGCCCCTTAGGAATGTAGTTATTTTTAATCTATACTAATATTATAAAGAAATAAAGTTTGTGTGTTTGTTAAATAGTAAGGGATCTCGGATCTACTGAACCGATTTTAAAAATTCTTTCACTAATAGAAAGCCAGATTATTGCTGAGTGTCATAGGCTATATAAAAAACCGCAAGATCAAAAAGAATCAATTTACATTAAGCCTAATGAAGAACGCACGGATCAGCTAGTATAGTATAACGGCGGTTCCCAATTTCTCATATTTAGATCGAAAACTCAACCGTAGATAGCTGAAAACGGATTGAGATTGCATATTGGGAACCGCCGTAAATGACATGTACAAATACCGATATGTTATATGACATATACCTATCTAATAACTAAACACCCTGCCCGGCTTTGCTCGCATATATTAAAGATGTTTTTTTCTAAATCACTATTAAAAACACCCAGAATGGGTTGCAATAAAATATAAGGATAGAGAAAGCGACTTTTTTATATTTCTGGGGTCTGGATGTTGCTACATACAATGTATGTATTTAAGAAAAGTATGTATATGTAATTTATTCCGTTATCTAGTTGCCATAACACAAGCTTCTGCGTAGCTTGGAACTAGATGGCGCTGTGTATAAATGTCCTGAACTTTTTATTTTTTTTTTGAAGATTAACTAACAAACAATTAAATAATACATTAAAGTCACTAATAGAACATGAAAAATATATCAATGAAGAAAGAAAATAATTATTTTGAAAGCGATAGATTAATTATAATTTTAGAACGGATTAAGTTTCGAAATAAGTATTAATAGACCTAAATGTTCTTCCTAGATAATTTATAGATAGTTACCAGATTAAAATACTAGGAAAATATTTAAAATATTTTATTCATACAACACTAAACTATTAAGAGATCAATTCGATCTCCTCAAAGCTTAACCCAAATGTATCAATCTACATTACAAAAATTCCACAACAAAATTAAATTTTCCAATTAAAATTAATATCTCACGATTATACGCTTTCAAAATGAACAAAACCGCCTCATTAAGTGCTGAGCCGACCGCATCCGGTGTAAATGCTGCCACACATCGGTGAATCAATAAATTCATCAGTGTATGAAGGCATGGAAATTTATTAATGATTATTGTAAAAAACAGGTGATAAGGGCCGCTGTCCGGGAGCGGCTGGCATGTTTCTCGTAATGCTTGAACATAAAAACTATATTTCAATGGAAGTATATTATGAATATATATATTATTTTTTCCACATTTTCCGTTATATCTTGGCTCCTATTAGTTGCAGCGTGATGTATGTATGTAGCATAAAGTCTTTCTCGATAAATGGTCTATTCAAAAAAAAAGAATTTTTCAATTCGATCCAGCAGTTTCTGAGACAAACAAACAAACAAACTCTTCAGCTTTATAATATTATAGTATAGTATAGATTAAAGAACAACTAACATTTCATTTCATTTTCATTTTCATATGTTCTCTGAAGAAACTGCTTCCCAAATCAGTGGTACATAACTGTTGTGAAGTATTACAATATTACTTAACTACTTACTTAGCTAACTTTGACCTTGAAATGGAAAAATCTTTCCATAGCCACTTCACCATAATATATAGAATAGTTAGAAGTAGTAGAAAAATATGGTATGCAGAATATTATAACAGTAATGTTTATAATTTATTAGCGTTTGAACGCCGCGTTTCATCGGTTCGTGTATAAACCTTTAAACCTTTAAATAGATATTTTTTTGTATTGTGTCGGTTTTCTAAGGTGTTATAAAGAAGTTGGTCTCGACTCGTGACCGGTAGCTTGCTCGGATTAGCTCTGTTATTGTGTCAGAATTTAGTGATGTCTGCTTGTCGATAGAACCCAATTAATATTATAAAAGTGAAAGCTTGTGAGAATGTGTGAATGTTTTTTATTCTTCTACGCTAGAACGGCTGTAGCGATTTAGTTGAAATTCATATTGGGACCAAAAATGATATTCAGGAGAAATTTAAGGTTTAGACTAGGCCATACCAGTTTATCTAGTCTAATCAGAATTAGTTTGTCCTGAAATCGATTTGGCCTATAGAATCTTTACTAATATAATAAATATGAAAGTAGACATGTTTGTAAGGCTTTCAAGCAAAAACCACTGGACCGATAATCGTGAAATTTTGTACACATATTCTTGGAGGTATCAGAATGTACATACGCTACTTTTATTAATTATTTAATAGATACGATGCGGGTGAAGTCTCGCTATATAGCTAGTAGGGTAAAAGTGGGATAGACGCCCTAGGAGGATAGACGCCGCACCTTAAAAAAAGAGAATTTAAAACCAAATTCACGATCTAGTACCAAGTTCCTCGGACAGATCTAGCCCCCACAGCTCGGACCCTGCAAGCGCTTCGACAGGACTGCACGTGTTGCCGCTTGAGTTAAAAAAACGTTACAAAATTTTATCGCGCTTGCATGATTCTTGTGACAGTGACATTTTGACGTGTTCAGAACTTTCGTTTTCGAAGGTAAGTTTTAAGTATGTATTGTTATTTAAATAGTATGTATCATTTATATTTATGGTGTGTTTATAAAATTACGAAATTATGTAAGTATTTTTATTTATTTGCTGGGGCGTCTATCCCTACTAAAAAGGATAGAGGCCCCACTATTGACTGAGTATAGACGCCCTTACAGGCATATATCCTCTATGACTTATTCACAAGTACTTAGGCTATAGGTTAGATTTTTTAAATAACGTACCTATCTAGTTAATATGCAACTTAGTAGGAAAATTGACTTTCCAGTTTATTTATGAGCTGTTTATACATGGAAAATGTCGTATTTCACTATACTTGTAAAAAATAATGCAGCGTATCACCTAATTTCATTTTTTATTTTAGACAAAATGCCGCGAAAATATAAAAGGAAAATAGGGGCACCCGTTCTTGCTGCTTAGTCTGAAGAAGCCCTTTGCAAAACTGTAATAGATGTGGACACAAGAAGAAGCTTGCAGCTCTAAAAGCTAACCTGGCCAAAGTGAATTCAAAGAATAAGTAACCTGGCCAAAGTAAACAGTACCTCTATATTTGTTGATTATTTGAAAATTTTGATTACTGTTATCTTGACCGATTTGTTTTAAGTTTTATTATTCCTAAATTTAGTTCTGTAAAGTTTTAAATAATTTTTAATGGACGTTGATAAGTTGCTAAGTTTACCCAAAGAATGATTGAAAGACTGAGCCTTTTGTTCCTATAAAAGTGCCATTTACTTCAGTTTTACGGTACCTATATTTGGATAAGAAAACTTAATAATATATTATTGCAAATAAGAAAGCAAATAAACATTTTATTTAATTTTCTACTATTTTTTTATATTACGGAGGCATCTATCCCATTGTAGGGCATCTATACTCATGTCGAAATATTGCCAGGGGCAACTACCCCATGCAGTAGGCGTCTATCCTCAAACAACAAGTTTTTTTAAAAGCCGAATATCTACAAATCTACGGTATGCATTGAATAATGATATGAGTAGATAGTAAGTATAAGGACTATAGTTGTTACAAATAGTGAACTCACTCGAATAGTGCTTTAAAAAAAAAAGTTATAGCCAGCTTACAAAAAGTGTGGCATCTATCCCACTTTTACCCTATATTTGAAATTAAAGTCCCCACAGCGTCTGTCGGTATATCTGTTTGTTTGCAACTGAAGAACTACTGCGCGGATTTCTAAGTGTTTAATTCAAAAAAATATAGGTTTTTTTGGATGGTTTCGGTTAGATGATGGCAGACATCCATCCATCTTCAGCTATGAACAGTCGCAAAGCTAAGTAGCGTTATGTTATGAACGTGTAATTCACAAAGAAACAGTTTCATTTAAAATATAATTTTTTTAAGCCATCACCTTATTTACAAGGCCAACAGTCCTTTTCCCCTGTTCATAACATTCATAACATAACACGTTCATAACATAACGCTACGAAACGAAATTATCTTCGTCTGTATGTTTATTTCTGTTTATTATGAAACATATTCTATCGATATATACATACAGACAACACTACACTATACTATGGGTCATAATTAATTATACAAGCATCATTAGTGCAATCGGGCCTCTCGCTCGCACATCACCCGCCCCCCTCGCACTTGACACGTCATAAAAAAACTAGAGATTAGTTGGTTATTTATATGTGAAGCTAACTTTGAAATGCGGTGTTGTCTGTCGTTTTTTTAAATGCTATATCTATACATCTATCTATACATATAATAAAAACGTAACGAGTCGCTGTCTGTACATGGAAGATATATGAGAAAACATATTATAGGAGACCTTTATTAACGCAATAGAACCCAAAACAATGATTTTTGGAATTTTTGTCTATTTGTCTGTTTGTTTGTGCACGCTAATCTCAGAAACGGCTTATCCCATCTAGATGGGATTTTTAATGATATATTGTAGTAAGCTTCACTTAACATTTAGTGTTTAATTCATGTCAATCGGTTGATAAATAAAAAAGTTATGGCAATTTAAAGAATCACGTTGTACTCGCTGAACGTTTGTTGGCGCGAGTTAGGCATTTTCTAAAATGCTGGCCAAAGTCACTTTTCTACGCGGGCGAAGTCGCTGGCACAGCTAGTAATCATATATATTTGTTGTATAACTTCATAATTACATTCTTTTAAATTGTCCTAGAAGTGTGGCTAACTGGAAGCAATGACTTATATTATTGACGATTTAAGAGTTATTCCAATAATACAGAGATTATTCTGTATTATTTGAAGTTACTATTGTTGTACCAAGACATGTTTGACTTTGACAGTTTCTGAACTATTGACATTCAAAAAAGGATTAATGTGATTAATCTGTATGTCTCACTAGCCGTGCCCCGTGGTTTTATCCGCGTAGTTCCCGTTCCCGGGGCAATGTAAAGTATCTTATGTCTTAATCCAGAGTATCACCTAGCTACATACCAAATTTCAACTAAATCGGTCGACCCGTTTTTGCGTGAAGGAATAACAAACATACATTCTCACAAACTTTCACATTTATTTATTTTTTTATTCTTTTAAGTGGTGAGACGAGCTGGACGCCCTCCTGATGGTAAGAGAGAAGCGAGCCCACAACCAATGTTGTGCTACTCGGAACGTTGCTCCGGGCAGGAGTGCACTACACCGACGCTCCCCACTTTGAGTCATAAGATGTTAAGACTCATTGGCCCAGTAATGTCAATGGCTACAGTGCCCTTCAGACCGGAGCACAGTGACATTTGCACATCACTGCTCAGGCGGTAGAATGTCTGGCACTGTGGGGGTACCCACCCAGTCGGTCTCCTGCGAAAGAGACCTACCACCGGTAAATTTAATATATTATTAATAATTTATTATATTAGTAGAATTAATAATCCTCATTATCTAGTCATATGCAAAACCTAAGCTCCATACATATAGCATCCATATAGGTTTTCACCACTAACCACCCACAATCTCCGCGGACAACAAAAGCCAGGCGCAACTGCTATAGCACAAAGCCAATCTACCTGCAACTTCCTTCCTCTGCTATCCATTACAATAACATTCCCGTGACACCTAAATAGCTATTCACATTTTTGACACCTCCGATAGGGTGACACTCCAGCTAAACATAGCTTGGGATAGCTTGGATTTAGTATATTTGTTAATAAATATGAGTATACTCTACAATTACAATATAAATATTGCTAAATAGCAATCTTTTATAAATAATCTGAGAAGTACAGAATATATGGATATGTATAATAGATTATTTAAATTTATAATTAGAGATATCTAAAAAATAATTCTTAATTGTGGAATTGTTATTTTTAATAAAAAATAAAAAACATAATTTTTGTATTTTCAATATTTTACCCACCCATCCTTTTGTTTGTATTAATTTAAATTAAGGTTGTCTGGAAGAAATCACTTCAAGTGGCTTTTTAAGCAAAATTTAATTCTGAAGTCTAGTTACAAAGATCCTTCCGTAAATAAATAAATAAAATTTTATCACATAGGCCTCATTATTATTCATCTAAACACCAACATTATAAATCATTATATTATAAATTGTTTTTAAATTATGTATATTAATTCAATTTCCAACATACGCATTTCAATCTAAAAGACCATATGAAAATAATACTTTAAAATTGCAATCAACACATCCAATTCGCTTCCAATATCTTCAGACCCACTGGAACAATCACCTAATCATCTATTCTCGAAAGCTCCATATGACATCCATAGACGATCTCTGTGACACGAGTTTGTCTGTCTGTGTGTCTGTTTGTACAACGAGACCGGAGCCAGGCTGTCTGCGGGCGTTTTTGAACCCCAGTTAAAACTAACTGATACGGTTATTGATACTTGTTGACGCATGCTAATGGTGTAACGTTTAACGCTAATGGTTTAAGGAAATCGGTTTAAAATAACTTAAGTATCTATTTTGGTTATAAATTGATATTTTATTGTTTAGGTCTTTTTTGGTTAACGATCGCAGGACAATATTGTAATGTTTTTTTTTCATTATAGTTACTACTGACATTAATTACCATTTGTTGTTTTTTAACCGCGGTTTTAACCCCATTAAGTCAAGTAAGACACATAAACATGCCCATAAACCTTCTCACTCTATCTGTTAAAAAGACGCGCATGAAAATCAGTTGCGTAGTTTTGTAGTTTTGTAATTATAGGGAGCCGCTAACGAACGGTTTTGTATTACTATGATGATTTAATTATAAAAAAAGTTGATGTAGACTAGTTGAATATACATTATACATGATGACTTTGACATTGAAACATTAGGTACATTTAAATGCTTTGCATAGTTTTCAAGATATAAGCATACCTACATATAAAAAGTCAAATTTAGGCGGCTTTTATTGCAAATAATAATATAAAGAAAATAATTAATTAAGAACTCAACATACACATAACAAGATAAATAATTATAAATACATATTATTAACACCAAAATCAATTTATAGTAAGTACATATTTCAAAACCGAATCGCCTTTCTAATCCGCGTATGTCCGTTACACAGAAACTGTATCAAAAAAAGTACAGCTTTGTACACATTCGAGTTCATTCAAAGGAAATCGGATCCTGTCACTTAAGGGTATTAATTCCTGACTTCAATAAAAGTCAATGAAACGCGTGCATAAATACTACACCACGTAATTACTATAACCAAATATATGCACGATATTATGCTCTTTAAGTCAAAGGTATAAAGAATAGAATTGGCTGGATAATTTCTTTGTTTAGGGACAAAGTCGCCGTCCGTATTTCCCTTAGAAATATCACAATAGTACCGGAAATACTATTAGAGTCAATTTTTTGCCAGTTCCCATTGGGGTCTATTACAAAGTTAAGTAATTGTTGTTTTTATAAGGGTCTTTAATAATACTTTTACGGCGATACGTGCGTTACTGGTTTATTGCGAGACACCTTTTAATTGGATATTTTCGATTTAACGATTGAATAGTGATTTATAATAATACGCTTAAAGATCTAAGATGTTTTGAAGGAACTTTTAAACCATTTATTATTGATACCTTTAGTACTGTGTACGAGTTTATCACGATGCAACACTTTATGTTAATCGATAAAATTACTGAATCGATTTTGAAGGCAGTTTAGCCTGATGGTAATTGACCATCTCCCGTCATTAGTAGTCCAAAAAAATTGCATGGGCAACTTAATAGAGAAGAGAAAAAAGATTTTTGACAGAAAGAAATAAAGAATATGATTATTAAGTATAAAAAGGACATTTCTGATGATTTGCAATTATTTCACGCCGTTTTTCTTTGGGAGGGTAGTAGCGAAGTATTGTTTTCTATGTATATAAAAAAGGCTATTTCTAGTAATTTTATAAATTATTGTATCTTTGTTAATTATTTTTAAAATTGTGTCGTTTCAAATTTTTTATACATATACATAAATGCGGAAATTCAAAGAACTATTATTAATAGAATGAGTGACAGACAGCGCGACAAGTCGATCCTATAACAACATCAGATAGTGTTACGTTTGTTTATTTTTATAATTCTTTATTTTAGTAACAAGGCTTTATTTTTTTAAACTTTTGACATCTAGACTTGTAGCTTTATTCCGTGAATTATATAGTAGTACATACTAGTCGCGCTCCCAGGTTCTACCTGCTTAATTCTCATGACATTACTGAGATACAAAGTTTCTTTCATGTGTAAATTCATCTGTTCTCAGAAGATTGTTAGTGCCACCATATAGAGCAAGCCTGATTACAGCCTTCTCCACGCGAGAAAGACGCGGTATAGTCATAGGATATCCCAAGAAAAATGGTCTCCAGTCAAATCTTTTCAGTAGTTATTGCACGAAACAGCAACAGACACGCAACTCATTAAACTTCAGAGCTTATCATATTAGCAACGTAGATAATTGACGTTTGGAAAGAGACCACCCGGTAATTTCAGTTATACAGAGCTTTTTCTCTTTCCCACACTAACTTGAATGACTCTACTGAATTGTTTCTCAATCGATTGCTAATAGATTACCATTTACCAGCGAGTACATCGTGCAAAAGAGACAACACCACAAAACCGAAATAAAACAAACTTCTCTTTCTAAGATTCGATGCAATATTCCTTGGTATAATTCTTAGGAGGTAAATAAATGATCAATTGTATGTCATAGCGTATAATGTAGTGTGTTTATATTGTAGCTCGGTGTGAGTTATGTCCAGATTATGGCGATAAAAGCTTATTAAATAAATATATTTGTTTACTGGCGTCGTTGTATCTTTGATAAAGACTGGGTTTATATGACGACGATTTCAGTTCACTTAAAATAAGATGTGAATGGCTACATCAATTGTTATGAAATACTCTCGAGAAAAGTTTATCGCGGCCATTTTTTTCACAATATTGAAATAAGCAATAAAGCAAAATTTAGAATTAAATTGTCAATGTCCTATATGATTTTAGATTAAAAATGGATCTTGAAAAATCTTAATAATTCCTTTAAAATAATATTTATTTTCTTCTTCACTATGGCTTAATCAAATATCGTAGAAAAGAAGCATTTAGATTTAATTTGTCGTGCTAAATCGTAAAATGTTCGATCGCGTTTATTTGATTTTAAACTTGAAAATATTAAAAACTAACGTTTAATTTATTGTACTTAACGGCAAAATATTCATAAGCAAATTAAATTTAAGCACGCCTTAAGACTCGTAATTTTGACAGAATTGTATAGCGAACTGTTAAATCGGACCTGTTTAAGTCGTACTTAAATTTAAGTTGCGTGTCAGTATTATGACATTAGAGTTTCAAAGCTTTTTAGGAACAACGAAGTTGTCTTTAAAGGTCCCGTTTTCCCTTCTACAAAAAATATTTTTATATTGAATAAGTTTGCGAGCCAATAATTATAATTAATCGCTTCAGATAAAATAGACATTAGACTCAATCGTCTATTTATTTGTTTATTATTTTAAAAAAATACTGCCACATAATACATATTACACATTCAATTATTTCATAAAATGAAAACAGAATTCTAATACGTACCTACTAAATTTTGGCGTTTTTTTGGCGTACATAACATTTTGTATAAACTAAATACTACATACAGGGAAGAACACTGTCTGTGTCTCTGTCAGACATGTACTTTAGGACGGCAGACCTACAGACCTAAAACGTATGAATAAGAAAAATATATTTATTATATATTTATAACTCTTAATAAAAATACGTAGGTATAATATATAATCGCCATGTAGCCGCCCCACAGGATTAAGTTCAGCGTCTGAGGCCGCCATTCTCATATTTACAGATTATTTCTAGATTATTATAAACTACAAACCTCCTTCATTACTGTTAGTTGCCCGAGCAAAATTTTATGAGAATTTTTGTACCTATTTTTCATTTAAATCGCCTTTTCGCGAGTTTTGTTTGACAGATAAAATAACAAGTAATGGGTTTCTCATTTATAATTTAATAAAAAAGCTGTAGACAGAGAATAATTACCCAGACACAATATTTTTAAATTTGTTATATCCTATTTTAATATTTCCCTTAAATAATATCAGCCGTTTTAAAGTTATGATACTGGATATCTACAAACAGACAGACAGACAGATAATTTTATATTAATAGTTTTAATTACCACTACAGACTATGTGTATACGGCAAATAATAAAAAGCATTGCGGGTATAGTGTGAAGTCATTAATCGCGCAGGTAGCGGGTTCGAAGCCGAAAGCCTGATAAATGACTCTTAGCTACTGGTGTTGGTATGAACGTGGTAACTACTAACTGCTTTGAACGGGTTCCGTACGATTTTTAGTTTATAATAACCTTTAATTAATCTGTGACGTGATTTCTTAAGGCTATATCGTTTCTTCTTCAAGGAAAGAGGTAGTTTCGTGAGTCACTTTGTACACTATAAAATATTTAAGAACCAACTAGGTACATTGGCAATTTGGGGAAGCATTGTGCGGTGTGTATTGTAAGAAACTGTTACGTGACATTTTTATTATTATTTTAATATTAAAAAAAACTTTCTAGTTAATATTTATGATTATTAGTCCCTAAAATTTAACGTAGTGTTTAGAGAGGGGTTAAAAAACGGTTATCTTAAAAACGTTAAGTAATACTTGAGCCTAGGTTTCATTCTTATAAGGCAATAACATGTGGGATTATACATATAACCTTCCTCTAGATTCTAGAATCACGTCTATCTGACAAAAAAATTCCATATGAAAATTGGTTGACTAGTTTTTAAAGTTAAAGCATAAGCAATAGGGACAGATAGAGAAAGCCACTTTGTTGCTGTCTCTTTAAAATATGAGTATGTATAGGTGAAATATCTTTGTAACGTGGTTTTTCCATCTCTCCAACGGAACCCTAGTACATAAAAATAAAAGAGGCAGTCTCGGCGGCGGTGAATTAAATGGTAAAAGTTAGAGAGTTTATTGACGCCTCACGACTTGTTGTTGTTATTTTCGTTTGATAGCGGCGTTAGTTTAGACTTGTTAATAAAATAATATTACTCGTTAATAACTAGCGATGTTTCGCGCGTCTTCTCGGATGACTTCAAAGTCAAAGTCAAAGTAAATTATGTTAGGTATCAGTTTTGACTTTGTTGTTTTAGTTGTATTGTTGTTTATTGATGAAACTTCATTTTATATGCAAGAATTATAACAATTCCACGATTTTTAGTTTATGTTACTTTGATCCTTAAATTTATCGAATAAGTATTATTATTAATCGGATTATTTGAGTTTCTAACATAGGTACAAGAAGTTTATTATGACCGAATCAATAACCTATCCAAAGAACTCAAAAAGTCACGACAACGACTAACAAACCATTTCTCTTTATCATATTATGTAGTATGTACTATAGCCGCTGGCGCGCTTTGGGCAACTATAGTTACCCAATTTCCCAGCTCTTGAGCGCTGCGGATAGCTAGAGTTACCTGGGGCCTAGCATAGTAAAACATGAAATTATAGACTATTAATTTTAGTTTATGGTCAAAAAATTGGTATTACATGATTCTAGAGGAACAACCCTATCTAATGACATCAATTATAGATGTATTTCGTCTATGTTCAGTTTTAGTTTGTCATTAGAAGCGAACCGTGTTTTCGTGCTGAGTGTGTAGTGTTTTTTTGGACAAATATGCCATAAAATTTTTTATACGAAACCTATTTGATATTTTGTGTTAGTAGTATAGATGATAGTTTTAACTTTATATAAAATTAATAGTTTTGTTTATATTCGATCTAATAATCGAGATATTTGTTTATTTGTCGACGCTAGAGAAAATTACCTTCGAGCATTTTTAATCGTAATTTTAAGTAATAATTATGCCTCAATTTACCAGAATATATCAGCAAAATGGTTCTGAAATAATAGAAACTAAACCATTTTAACTCGAATACACTTCTTAAATGGATGTAGTTTACGAATTACAAAAATACCAATTTTCCGCCATTTTTGTCATTGGACACCAGCGCCCAAGAGCCGTGATATTATTTGCGCACAGCGCTCGAGCGGTTAGATTTGTCTGAAATTTGTCTTACACGGAAATTAGATTTTAATAAAATTTGCCATCAAGCCAGGGTCACCTAACCCTGGAATAAAACATAAGTTAAGTTTTACTCCGGGAAAATATCCATTTTATTTTTCCTAATAAACCGCGTATAACACCGCGTGGTACACCTAGTATTAGTTTAAATTCACAAATACCTTAACACTATTGACAATAATGCAATATACCAAACAATTTGTATAGAAAAACGTGTCATTTCCACACATTTGAGCGCAGTGAATACATCGATACCATTCAAGGATCACGAACTAAACCGATTACCGATAATAGCCACTTTTCATGCTGTCCTAAACATTTGATCGAAACAAACTATTACTTACAAATCAAACACTCTTATTCCAACGAAATAAGACTCAGATTTCAATAGATAATTTTGAGATAAATTTGTTCATGTTAGCACAAATTTTAGTACAAATTACGAGTTTTGATACAAATCCCGTTTGATTGACGTTAATATTAGAATGGCCAGTAATAAGATACGTCAATAGAATCAATTCAACGTGCGATAATGTAGTTTTGTCAATGTGTCATTGATCGAGATAATGCTTTCTATTAGCGTAAGTAGGTTATGGAAAATGGGTAAAAATGGTCTAGCGATCCATGTCACTTGTATTGTAGGTGTTGTTAAATTTTGACCTGGAATTTTGACTTTATAATAGCTGTTCTAGATTGACAAGTCGAGTACAAAAGTGTAAAGTAAAAAAAAACTTTTAGAGGTGGTAGACTGTACAGTGTACACCTATGTTAAATTGTTTGGTTGTACCAACCTTGCACAGAAGTAGTGGTTTCCAGTTAGATTTTAGCGTTTTATTCTATAACAAGCTGTGCCCGCGTAGAAAAGTGACTTTGGGCAGCATTTTTGAAAATGCCTTACCCGCGCCTACAAACGTTCAGCGAGTTCAACGTGATTCTTTAAATTGCCATAACTTTTTTATTTTTCAACCGATTGACATGAATTAAACACTAAATGTTAAGTGAAGCTTACCACACCATACCATACCATATATCATTGAAAACCCCATCCAGATAGGATAAGCCGTTTCTGAGATTAGCGTTCACAAACAAACAGACAAACAGACAAAAATTCCAAAAATCATTGTTTTGGGTTCGATTGCGTTAATAAAGGTCTCCTATAATATTTTTTCTTATATATCTTCCATGTACAGACAGCGACTCGTAACGTTTTTATTATATGTATAGAAGTATAAATAAGTGTTAGCACCGGCGACCTAGGTGTTCCTTTGACCTATCATTTATTTCCTTACTATTCTTTGCAACTGTTTATTAGCTAAGGTAGTAACTGACCATCCAGCTCAGTTGCCCAGTTCTATAAAATTTGTTTTAAAGCACGTAACAAAAATCAACACAATATTCTAACAAGGTGTCGATCGTCAAGAAACCGCCTACAACTACAATAGCGACATCTGCTTCACTGACAAATTGTTGCTAAAATCGTAACGTTATTGAACTGACATCTGCGTGTTAAAGCTGTGCAAAGCTTGAAAAAATACATAATACTCTCGGAATAATTGCTACAAATACGTAATCAATGATGCGTCACAGTTAATGGCGTTAATTTGTAGTAAAAGTGTCATTATTTAATGTGACGTGTAATTTTTAGGTTATAATGTCAGTTTTTATGTAATAGAAGGTGATTTAGTTAGATAATTTAGTTGGGATGTGTTTTGTGAAGAATTTAAGTGTTATTTGTAACATTTATAATATTTTTCCAAGACAACATTAAATCTATACTTACCTATCTTTAAAAAGTTGCAATATGAAACATCTGAGCTTCATACGGCCAAATACTCATACGCAAATTAAATTTAAGCACGTCTTAAGACTCGTTTTTTTGCCAGAATTGTATGGCTACCTGTTAAATCGGAATGGTTTAAGTTGTACTTAAATTTAAGCACTTAACTTTAGGACTGTTCATCAGGCAAAATTGGGTCAAGGTGTAACAAAAATTTAAACTGGTCATTGATAATAAAAAATGCATTAGGTACATTGTTTTCTTTTTTAGGTACCAACTTATTATTTAAATGTTTAATTGTAACTTTTCTTGTGTCTTCTGCCAATGTATACCTCTGTAATAAATCATATCATAGTCACAAATAATGAGGACTTCTTTCTGAGATTATTCAAAGATTTAGGTAGGTCCTTAACTAACAGTTAATCTTTGAACCTTGAGTTAGTTAATTCATCATTTAATAAAACTCTTGAAAATCACATCCATATAAAAATCCTATAAGAACACAACTTCAGAAAAAATTGTGTTAACTGTTTAGCGTGTATCAACAAACAATATGATCTCATGTAGTGGCCGTTAATGAAGATCGCGGGTCTTATTTATGGCGTATAATTTGCAGTCCCTTAGGGTCCGCCGGCCAGCGATTTGGGCCAATGAGGTCACGCGTTAACTTACAATAACATTTGGATTGTTGGTTGGATATTGTAATAGGTAGTGTAGATATCTTGTAACGTGATTTCTGAGTATTATATTTCTTATTCATAACATAAGATAACATCATAGTTCTTTTTATAACATAGGGGGCAAACGAGCAGGCATGCCCCTTGAAGTGGTCATCGCCGCCCATGAACACTCGGTTAGCTTGACAGCTCTGGAGTTAGTTGCCGGCCTTTTACAAAGATTAGTGGTGACAAAGCCATTTAATTTACTTTATACTAATTTATAATGGTGAAAATTTAGTCGAATGTGCAAACCTCATGAACAAAGATTCAGAGTATAAAAATTATTTTTTTAATTCGAATAGGTATAATAAGTATTTTTTTATGATATAAAACTGATGTGTAAACGGCCGTGCCGTGCAAAACCAAAGGTAGTGAACCATTGAATAAACACAACTACCGCCACCTATGAACTATTGCTCGCAACTTTTACGTAATAAGTATTCATAAATTGAAAAACTCTTATTACCATGTCGGTTTTTTAATTTTCCGCTAGATGGCGCTACGTTGTCTTAATATTAATTTGTTTAAAATTAAAATAATAGATGGCACTAATTATTTCTTCAACAATACTTCACTGAAACGAGTGAAAAATTTATTTTCTTAACATTTTGTAAACAATGTTAAGAAAATAAATTTGTAAATAAATTTGTATGTACTAAAATTCGACTTGATTGTTATTAGATATTCTTGCTTATATATCATGTCACTTTAATTATATTTAATTAAACCATTTACTAAAGTTTTACGACTGATACGTATATTATGTATAATGTTTTTGTGTTTTTCTTGTATCTTTTAAAATATAAGGATACCCAAAAACATAGAACTATATCAGGGCAATAAATGCTAATTTGGAAACAGCACCATCTAGTCTGACACTGAAGAGCTTGAGCTACATTAGCGATATATATTTTTTAAGTAATACATATAGCAACACTCGGACCTCAGAAAATATTTAAATTTCAAAGCATTATTCTGGTGTAGGAATCGAACCCACGATTCTTAGCATATTAGGGTTATCACTGCATGAAACGATTGGGGTGTATGGTAACAAAAATAAAAAACAAAGTTAATATATGAAAAACTATTTATTTTCATCCCACCTATACACTAACGCTACGTTATTACAACTTTCAAACGCCAAAATACTTTGTTTAATAAATAAAATTTACAATTTCGGACTTATTGTATAGGAAGCAGATATAAGCTGTACTTGTTTATATAATCTATGGCTGCATTTTTATTGGCGGGAAAATTATATATTTTATTTTTAAATACATATTTTTAATTTTTATATTTAATATAGGTAAATGATTATTTTATGAACATAACATATTCATTTGAGAAATCAGAAAAAAATATTCTTTGTAACGGTGTATTTTCGTTTCTTTATTAATACATTTTTGTTTGAAGACAGGTTTATTTACTGTAAAATACTACTAAATAATCACGTTTATATAAAAAAAATTGGTGACACACATAACATGTTAATAATGTTTGATTTTTTATTAAAACAATACCATGTACATACTAATATAGAAAGTCCTGCTTTCCTTCCTCTTTCATTTAAAAATCTACATTTTAATGGGAAATAATTAATGAATGATGAAATAACTGTAGGTATAAAATTCAATGGAACTTACTAGTAACAATGTTTATCCATAAATCGAAGTTTCTAGATCATTCTCAATAATTACAAAAATCAAAACGCCTTGTATCAAAAATTGACAACGTTAATACAATTTTGACATATCGAATTTGACAGATTTTGTACGTTTAAGCTTCATTCGTTTTAATTACAAAAGGACGGAAGTGCCAAACAGTTTTTTGTTAGTTAGTAATCTTTTTGTCAATTTCCGTGTCGACTAGAGAAAATTTTAGTTAATTCTTTTATTATATTGCACAAAAAATATAGCTTTCCGAATAGTACAGATTCGTTCGCCGAGTCTGCGTGTCAAATCGGTTCACCTTTATGTCAATTTTCTTATTGACTTAAAGTCAGTAAGTCTGTATTACAGTGCAAGAGGAATTAAAAAGCATATATACGGTCGAATTGGAAACTTTTCCTTTTTTTGAAGACGGTTAAAACAAGAAGTTTTACGCTGTTGTTCTAAAGACACACTAGATGGCGCTTTTAACAATATTCATATTCGTCTAATGAAATTACAACACAATGCTTAGAATGAAGAGATATTTTATCGAAGTTTAAATCTTGTGTTATTTCGTAAGAAAACAATACTTAAATAATTCGTTTTGCCACCCTTGATGTATACTTATTGTATGTAAGACTTAAAGAAAAATAATTCTATTAAGAAAAAGCAAGTAAAATAAATACTTTTTTACACTAGCTTCATCTTATTTTGAGATTGTACCCTTTTTCCGAATTCACTAAACTACGACTCGAAAAATACGATAATTTAACTAATGTTTTATTTTAGAAAACTTTTACAAATAGTTTATTAAAAAAACTATGTTGAATCATCCTCATAATTTAGTATAACGTTAAATGACTGTAGATATCATACAGAAATTAATTCAAAATCGAACCCATAGTTACGGAGATAATCGCGTTCAAACTAAAAAGCTTTATGTATGAGTAAGTTATCAAAAGAAACGAATATTTATCTTGAAGTTGAAATCATCTTTTGCGACGTCGGTTTTTAATACACTAGCTAGTATTTTGTTCGTTTGTTTGTTTGTGCTTTTACAGTATTTCGTATATCTATATGTATTTCCCTTCTTTCAACGGATGGAGAGTCTCTTTTTTTTTTCAAATAGTAGATAATGTATGTTATAAACTTAACCCTTGACTTTGTGAAAATTAATTACTTGTCTTTGAGTAACTTTTTAAAGGAATTTTTAATATATTAAGAAAAGTTTAAAATAAAAAACGTTTTATCAAACAAGTCTACGGTTCAATAACAGAAGAAATTAAGACAGTCTACATGTATAGGAGCAGCAAACAATTGTTGTACTTTTCACACAATATTATTATACCTTAACTAGTTTTGCGACCTCTGTTTGCTTAATAAACATTTATATAATAACACTAACAGTGTACCGCGGTTTTACTTGGAAAAACATACTACAGTTTTTTATTAAATTTCATTAAGTTAATATTGATATATTAATTAATGAAATTTAAACTAAAATAATGGACAAATTACATAAATGTGTAAATTTTCCTCAGTAAATACATACATATAATAAGTAACAATACAGATCTAGAAATCCAGATATATAAAAATATATTTTTGCAGTATTAGGATCGAACCCACAACTCTTTAAAAAACAGTTGAACTACCACTGCGCCAAGAGTAAAATATTAAGCAAATTTCAGGCAAATCCACGGGACACAGTTAGTATAGAAACGAAATTAAACATAATTAACCCTAAATAAGTATAAATAATACTGTTAATGAACATTCTGGCTTCTATCTAATCGTATACAGTTTAAGGCAATTTTAATATTTAATTAACTATTCATTAATAATTACGAATGAAGATTCCTTTTGATCATAATAAATTGGATAGGAAAAGTGATTTCTACACAACTCGTATAAGATGAGTAATATAAATTACTAGCCGTTTTCACCCACTAATTCCCGGTCCCGTGGGAATTTCGGGAATTACCTTAGGTACCGTAGAGGTGCACTACCGTATAGGTCGCGTCATTTATATTTAGCGCTGGACGAGAAAAGCTGCGCATCGGTAGAATCGCGCTGTCGTATTGGTGCGACAGAGACAACACGACTGGGACAACCAATCAACGCTCGCGCACCCGACGATCACGCGCCCCGCGCGCCGCGCCGCTACCTCGATACCTTATTTTTGACTTCTGCGCAGGTTTCGTTCACCGCTAAAGATTCGGGACGCGACCTATACGTCCCTTCCAAATGTCAAGTGCCTACGATTAGCCGTTTAGGCTGTCCGTTGATATGTCAGTCAGGCCAGTTTTTCCTTTTATATTTATAGATTAGTCGCGCCTCGCGGTGTTACCCGCATTATATTAACTTTGAAACGTTTTAATTTCATTCCTATGTATAGCTTTAATGTCATTTCTATTAATAACTCAAAAATAGCAGTAAGTTTATTATATGTCCTGCTAATTTTAATGGTTTATATTTTCAACTGGTTTATTTAAACAATATAACGACCTATTAAACTATTTGCATAGTTTCGGTTCTTCTCTGCAGAAACTGCCTTCCGAACCGGTGGTAAATGTTTTGCAGTACCATGACGATTTAAGTGTTACTATATGTAGCCTAGTTGAATAAAAAATTTACTTGTCTTTAACATTGTGTAGAAATCGCTTTCTTAATATAACTAAGAAAATATTTCAAACAGAGATCGCTAAAACATTCAATTAAAGAATTACATCTCCACATCCCGACTTAGCGAGTCGAAATGTTCAGGACTGATGCTTTTAACAGACACACTTGCAGACAAATCTGTACTAGATAACTTATTAGTAATTTTAGTAATAGAAATCCTACTCTCTATATCATTAACATCACTAATACTTTCTAGAACTACCCCCTTTTCAACTCTTCTAGGCTTGGGGAGGACGTTTTGGGTAGGTTTAGTTTTGAGCTTCTCACTCAGTATTCTATTAGTCTTCTTGGACATGTCTATCGCGAGGGGATCTTCTTTCTCTTCTTTCTTCTCTTCTGGTTTGTTCTGCTGTTTAAGCTCTGCTACTTCTGCGTTCGAGACGTTGTCTTTCTTCTTCCATTTCGTTCTTCTGTTTTGAAACCAGATTTTGACCTGGAATTTGAAATGGGTTTTTGTTAGTTTAATTTTAGGTTTAAAGGATTGTAGAAATGATTATCTATTAATGCGCTGAGTTCTCGATCGCGCTTATGATATAATTTTTCATTAAGTATATATACAAATCTCGATATTTCAACATTGGGTCCACCAGTCGGTAGTTCGTCTAGTCGAGGAACCTCTTTAGTTCAGAGAAATTCACATCTGCTATCTTCCACAATTTTCTAAAGCTACTTAAATGAGATATTGCAAAACACTAATAATAATGAAGTGTACAGAAGTATAAATGTAAGATTGCATTCGACTGTCGACAGCAGTAGTGTGCGGACGTGACTTAATAGTGATACATTATATGTCAGTATAAGGTTTTGTTTCATTAATATTTGCGTACAGTTTACAAGTATTTTACAAATAATAATACCTATAAGCAACAATAATATTAAATATAGAAGAATTTCATATTTTTTAGACTTACATATCAATTTTGATTATTTTAAGTTTGTCTACTACTGGAATACCTGATTACCTAATCAGATATTAAATTAATCTTAAATGTTTTAGGCAGTTTATTGATACTGAACGAATGTAAGATTACCTATAATTAATCTATATAGGAACATAAGTTTGTTACCAAACCCGTTAGCTTCTTATATAAATTAGTACAGCTCGGTATGACACCGATGTGTGTATGTATGTATGTGTGTACACACGGTTTGTGTATCAGTTAACGAAGAGTTAATTACGTTCATCGATCCGCTGAGCGCGAACCACGAGCCTAACGCTTTGTTTTATTACTGAGAGCAATCTCATACAAATGCGTTCAAAGTTTACTAAATGATACTTTTTATAGTTAAGGTTTAAGTAAAAAAGTACGTCACACGAATTTTAGGACTTTTGAACCCCTTCCCCCGTCCGTGTCACAGGTTGTCACATTTTACAACCCCCCCTGATGGGACGTCACATATTTTTTTTTAAATTTATGTATGTATTTAAAAATAAATTAAATTATTGATTATTTATTTATTTGCGTTTTAGTAATTTAAATTTTAACTGGTGACGTCACAAAAGTATTGACCCCCTCCCATGCCCCTTGTCACACGATGTCACACTTCGGTGATACCCTCCCTCCCCATTAACGTGTGACGTACTTTATGGATGGCCCCTTACAGGTTTGTAGGTTTAACAACAATAACCTTCCTTTTCGTTCTACCTATTTGAAAAAACTGTATAAATATCGGTTGCGTAGTTAAAACATTTAAGCATACATAGGGACAGACAAACAAAAGCGACTTTAGTTACATATCTTAGGTTTTTTGTAGTTCCATACCCCTTGAGTATATCAAGAACATTAATAGCTAACTAGCTTTTATCCGCGGCTCCTCTCGCAGAGTATGAATTAAATATCAGAAATAAGTAATTCTCCCAGAATATGTGTAGGTACAAAATTGCATGATATCGATCCAATAGTTTTGACGTTAAAGCGTGACATACATCCCTATATTCACATAATTAAGTAACTGTTAAGTAAATAAGTTAATTTAGATCGGTAATAACTAATTATTAGCTGTGCCCTTCGGTTTCACTCGCGTAGTCTAGGTTTCCATAGCAACCGGGACAACAATTTTCTAGTACCACTATATAAGGATAGGAAAACTAACCCTAAAATGATCCCCTATTGTTCTTCATCAAAACAAGTCGTTACAACCAAACAGATTAACATATACTTAAATGCATTCAACTTAACGCTAATAACTTATTTCACGTCTTACTTAACAAAAATAAGCACCAAGTATCGGGCCATAAAATTAAGTTTAAAGCTCAATTAAACTCGAAAGAATACTTTAATGCCTCGTTTCA
>JADANM010003353.1:8378963-8392057 GCA_026213755.1 Eurema hecabe | reverse complement strand
GTCCATGACGTGTTCGGACGCTGACCTAGCTATCCATGTGTTGTCGGATGCTAGTGGAGGTTGTCCATGACTTGTTCGGACAGTGACCTAGTTATCTATGTGTTGTCGGATGCTAGTGGAGGTTGTCCATGACGTGTTCGGACACTGACCTAGTTATCCATGTGTTATCGGATGCTGGAGGAGGTTGTCCATGACGTGTTCGGACACTGACTTAGCTATCCATGTGTTGTTAGATGTTGAAAGGAGGTTGTCCATGACGTGTTCAGATACCGACCTAGCTATCCTTGTGTTGTCGGATGCTGTGAGGTTGTCTATGGCTTGTTCGGACACCGATCCAGTTATCCTGGTATAGTAGCGTTATGTGAGGTTGTCCATGCCATGTTTGGACGTTAATGCCCGTGTGAAAAATAAACTGGTTTTGATTGAGACAAAATAAGATTATTGTTGATATAATTTGGCCTTATGAAAGGAGATTAGTTTATTTCTGTTTGCAATGAAAGAACTTAGACTATTCTGAGTTTTCTTGTTTATTTGGGCCAGGGTGGCCGAGTGGAAACTTTGTTTACTGCAGAACTTTTTGTTTCAGATACATCACACGAGGACGTGTGATATGTCATGATGGCCGTGTCGAAGCGTCAGAAATAATTGTGATTTTATTTTAACGAATTAGTTGGAAACGTCAGGCAGAAAGCTTGAGTGAGGTCACCCCGGTGTCGGTATGACGTTTGACAGCTGACAGATGTGAAGGAACGGCTGTCAGTTGAGTAGTGTCAGAATTGAGCGAGCGCGGGCGCCGACGGGTCGGGCGGATGAACTCGCTGCGTTACCAACTAAATCGTATTGATTCTTAATTAATTTTACTGTTATCATTTAGTATTGGAAATACATTGTTAAAGTGAACAACTACGCTTTGTTTTGATAATCGCCATGCCTGATATAACGAATTAACGCCCGGCCGGCCCACCTCCCTCTTCGTCATATATTTGTTCAACTTGATTGTTGATCCTCCCTTTAGTTTAAAGGAGGGTTATCCTTTAAACCAAAGAGAGTATCCTCCAAATACTAAAACTAGACGTTTCTAGTTTCTTCTAAAAAGATTACATATCACTATATATATATGTTGAACCGCCGCTTTGCAAAACGGCCCTGTTTTGTAAAAGGGCTAGCCGTAATGTAATACAGCGGATTATACAATCCGCCTGCGACATATACACAACCTTACAAATTCTATTTTATTAAAAATTATCTACCTATCTAGAATTTTCAGACACGTTTAATAGTGTTACGTCTTGGAGAATTCGTATATTAGTCTATGAAATGCAACAATAAAATTGGAAGTGAAGATAATAGTTTCGTAGTAATAATATAAAACAAGTCGCTTTCTCTGTCACTATATCCCTATGTATTCGTAAATCTTTAAAAATACTCGATCTATTTTCATGCAGTTTTATTAATACACTAGCTGTGCCAGCGACTTCGCCCGCGTAGAAAAGTGACTTTGGGCAGCATTTTTGAAAATGCGCGCCAACAAACGTTCAGCGAGTTCAACGTGATTCTTTAAATTGCCATAACTTTTTTATTCTCTTCTGGTTCTATTGCGTTAATAAAGGTCTCCTTTAATATTTTTTCTACTATATCTTCCATGTACAGACAGCGACTCGTTACGTTTTTATTATATGTATATTGATGATGTGAGTATTAATACATGAGTGATTCAAGAGAGAAGAGTATATACATGCATAATATGCGAGTAAAGCCGGGGCTACTCGCTAGTATTAGAGTCATTCCAACGAGCTTATTGAAAGTGAATACGTTATTAGTGTTTCTAGAAATGTTGTCGTTAAACATATAACGGAGCGTGGTTTCTCTCGCCAGCAGGCAGGCAAGTGGGTGTTTAATTAGTGGCAACAGATGGGCCGCGTCGCGGGGGTGCCACCTTGGCGATCGTATAATTATCTCGCGGGATGCTGCTTAAGACACAAGCAGCTACAGTATCATTAGTTGTATATTCCTTTTAACTTGAGGAAGTTGACTAAGATCTTAACAATATTTTGCTTTAAAGGTTGGCTGGAAGACATCACTTTTTAGTGATTAAGGCCGCCTATTACATTTCTTCTGTTTCTGTGCAAATAGACTGTAGGTTTTTGAATGTAAATAAGAAGAAAAAAGGGTAAATAAATAAAATAAATATTGAAAATATTGAAGAATTTAGATTTTAGAATAAATGACTGTAATACTGAAGACCAAAAAACCCTTCGATTGATATTTCTTCAAGCTTTCCATTTTGATGTATAAATATTGTGTTTTATTATATTTTTTTTAAAGAGCAACTATTAAAGTATATTGCCGGTTCTCTGTAGAAACTGCCTTCCGAACGTGACGTAAACGTTTTGTGGCATGACGGTTCAAGTGTTACTATTTGTAGCCTAGTTGAATAGAGATATCAAATATATTATATTTATTCAATTTGAATTGAAAAATAACCGTGCACTTAGCCTGAAAATCGACTGTGATACTAAAAGCCCAAATGTAACGTCATTATAATCTACCACACATACATCCTACTATCCTACTAATATTTGAAATGTGAAAGTTTGATGTATGTTTATTAGTCTTTAACGCAAAAACGGCGGAACCGATTTAGTTGAAATTTTGTATAATGAAAGGTTTATATCCACGTTTATTTACACTTAATTTCCCTAGGAACGGGAGCTACGGAAAGCTAAGGGCACAGCTAGTCGACCATACATACTCAGAATCTTCTACATAAGACAAAAATTCGTACAATACAGTGATTGACTTAATTCCCCGCTTCCGCTCATAGCTTGAAGGCCAAGCTTTTAATTTAGCGTATTTCTGAGAACGTCTGAACGAGGTGACGAGCTATTAAGTAATTAGTGTTCACTGTTCGGCTATTGATAGATGCGCTCATTATACGTATTTAGAAATCGTATTAATTGAACTGTCGACTGAGATGAATCTATTGGTTCATATTTTACGATTTTCTTTCTTACATATAGGAATAGGGAATATTTTGTTGTGTGTCTTGGTATTGTATTTTGTAGTAAGAAACGAAATGCTTAATTATGTTGGCAGGGTTTAATTGTTATTTAAATTGAATTATAAGCGACCAGTTTTGATATATCATCAGTTTTCTAGGTTTTTTTTTCAAAATAATTTTTTACGCGTTAATTATTATCGCCCTGAACAATGATATTTTTAATATAATAATTAATTTTAATATCACTGGCTCTTAAATATTAATTCATTTTAATTATTTATTTTTAATTACTTATTTAAGGAATATTATAAGTCAATATTTTATGAAATTTATTTTTCAAGCACTAAGTATGTATGAAACCTTTAAAATGAACCACATGTTGTCTATTTATCTAACTCTTATCAATTCTCCTCTTACATCAAAAATTTTGAAAGTTCCCTTCGATTTCTCTGGTTTCCCACCCTGATATCCTTAAAAAGGGACCACCTCCAATCATTTTTCAAACAAGAAACCATCAAAAACAGTCCACAGACGGCGAAGTTATGCCCGAACAAAAAAAGCACGATCGAATTTAGCACTCTCTACTTTTGAAGTCGGTTAAAATGTACATTACATATAAGTAAGCTCACCTGTGTCTCCGTAACGTTCAACAGCTTAGCCATGTCAGCTCGTTCACCAGACGAGAGGTACTTCTTCACCTCGAACAGCTTCTCCAGCTCGAAAATCTGTCTCCCCGTGAACGTGGTCCTGGCTTTCTTCCGTCTCCCGACCTGGTCCTCCCCCTCCTCGCTGGTGAGGGAACCCTCGCCTCCAAGAGGGGACCTGACGTCATCCGTGGACTTCTTGCGTTTTATTAGTTTGGTATCTGTGGAAAGATAGTGGGATTTTAGTTGTTTTGCTTACAAATATAAACATTTAAGTTTAGGAAAGTCATGTTTTATTTAATAGCAATCATCTATACTAATATATAAAGCTGAAGAGTTTGTTTGTTTGTTTAAACGCGCTAATCTCAGGATCTACAAGTTCGAATTGAAAAATTCTTTTTTTATTGAATTGACCGTTTACCGAGGAAGGCTTTAGGCTACATAACATCACGCTGCGAGTTGCGACTAATAGGAGCGAAAATATAATGGAAAATGTGGAAAAAACGGGGAAAATTATTCATCTTTGAGGGCTTCCTTTGCGTGCGCTGCGAAAACGGTTCAAGATACAAAAATAATGTGTATGAAAGAATTATTCCTCTTTAAATGATCTAAAAAAAAGTCTGTGACAGTATATGTCTATCTTCTAAGATTGACTCACTTTAACATAATAATAGAAATAGATCCGACGGGGACGAAGTCGCGAGCAACAGATAGTTTAAAATAATTTGCCTAGTGGTTAGTAAGTACGTTTGCCCGCAAAAATCGAAATGCTTTATATAAGTTAGTAACGAACTTAATGCATATAATATTACTTTGTACGAAAATGAAAATACGTCATAATAGTTTCGCGTTTCGATTCAATTTAAATGTATAGAACCAATATTACATACTAGCGACGAGCGACTTCGCACGCATAGATTATGCATGTTTTATACATATAGCCCTTCTCCTAATCACTCTTTTGTATTTAAAAAAAACCGTTACGAAAATCGATTGTTTTAAAAATTAGGTAAAAGAGAGCGACTTTATCTTATACTTATATATTTTGAGTCTATATTATGTTGTCTATACATCTAACCATGGTATATATAAATGAAATATATGAAAGGTATAATATATCTGTTATCTTTTTGCCATAACGCAAACTCCGCTTAGCGTGGGACTAGCTTTACTATTATTTGTTCGGACATCAACCAAGCCAAACCATATTTAACCTAAATGATTCAAGCTTCAACTAGTAAATCAATTTAATTGATATTTCTATACAGTATGGTAAAAATAGTGAACCCGTTAATACATATAGGTCGCGTCACGAATCTTTAGCGCTGAACGCAACCTGCGCAGAAGTCAAAAATAAGGTATCGAGGGGACGGCGCGTGATCGTCGGGTGCGCGAGCGTTGATTGGTTGTCCCAGTCGTGTTGTCTTTCTCGCACCAATAGGTACGTCAATTACGAGCGCGATTCTAGCGATGCGCAGCTATTCTCGTCCAGCGCTAAACATCCGTGACTTGACCTATACTTATAAGTATATTTTACTTATGGCCCTTTAAAAACGAGTCCGAATAAATATTACCATTCAGGTTCGAACATAAGTTTATTAACATCCTGTATAATCCCTTATCCCAGTACAGTACGAAATGAACTCAGTCTCATTAACAGATATGATATACGACAAAGCAAGTGCAAATTATAAATAAATACCTGAAGCTAATAAATCATATTAAATGTTCGTTAAGCATCGTCAAAAATAACTTAATGTTTCCTTCGCGAATTTAGAAGCGGTAAGTGCCTATTAGATGATTAATTAGGGTATTAAATACTTATGCTATGTATGTACGTATATATGTATGTTTGTTGCTCTTTAACGCAATTATAGTACGCGCCATTTATGTTTAGCGCTGGACGAGAATAGCTGCGCATCGCTAGAATCGCGCTCGTAATTGACGTATTGGTGCGAGAAAGACAACACGACTGGGACAACCAATCGACGCTCGCGCACCCGACGATCACGCGCCCCGCGCGCCGCGCCGCTACCTCGATACCTTATTTTTGACTTCTGCGCAGGTTTCGTTCAGCGCTAAAGATTCGTGACGCGTACTATACTAGTGAATGGAATTGGTTGAAGTTTTGCGGGCGGGTAGTTTAGACTATAGATTAATAATGAGGGATTCTCTTTACATGTGAACCAAACTATGCCGGTAAAGTGGGACTAGTCTAGTTTAAATTTACTTTGAGCTAGTTCTGAGTGATATATCTTGTAAAAATTCCAAGGTCAGATCCTTGTAATAGCAGGTCAGGTTATTTTTTATGGCCTGCTTGAATAAATATCTTAGACTAGCCGTGCCCTGTGGTTTTACCCGTGTAGTTCCCGTTCCCGGGGCAATACTAAGAATAATAGGGATATAAAATAGCATCTGCATATCAAATTTTAACTAAATCGGTCTAGCAGTTTTTGCAAAACTTTCACAGATGATACAAATACTAATATATTGTCTCTTTGTGAATCATTTAAAAATGAATAATTCTCAACAACGTAACGTTCTAACAATAGTTTGTGTATAGCCTAAAGCCTACCTCGATAAATGGTTGATTCAATAAAAAAAAATTCAATTCGACCCAGTAGTTCCTCAGATAAGCAAGTACAAACAAACAAACTATTCATCCTAATAACATTAGTATAGATTTTCAGTTTCATATTTCTCTTTAGAGACTAAAGCATTCCATTCGTCCCCAATGAATGAAACCACTAGAACTATATCAGTACTCCATCCATCAGGGGCGTCGCGCCAAATATTTTAATTGCTGGCCCGATCACTCGTGTTTACTGAAAGGTTATTTTAACCGCCAGTTAAAGCTTTGAACCGATTTTTTTTTGTTAAGAGACATGGTTATAGCTTCTTAGAGTTTAGTTATTTATATTTTAACTTATTGGAATTTTATCCTACTACTATAAAAAAGCGAAAGTTCGTAATAATAATGTATATATGGGTGTATGTTTGTTATTCTTTCACGCGAAAACTGCTGGACCGATTTAGTTGAAATTTGGTACGAAGGTAGGCGATAGCCTGGATAGCACATATTTTAACTTTTGGTATTGCTCCGAGAACGGAAACTACCCTATAGTTGAACTTAATAAAATGCGAAAGTAAATCTGTCTCTTTCGCTTTTTTTACTTAACAACTACTAGTAGAGAGAGATAGCAAGATTTCGCAGAGCTTGTTCCATCAATTATGACGATTCAATGTAATAAATGACCACGACCTTGCTAAAAGTGAAATGCCAAATGAAAAATCACTGAACTTTATTTGGTGTAATTTAGTACATGTGAAACCATTGATCGCCATATTTTTTTATATTTTATTATTTATTATATGATGACGTGGGGAGACGAGCTGGACGCATTCCTGATGGTAAGAGAATAGCGCCAGCCCATTGCAATGCTACTTGAACTTAGCTCATAAAGTTAAACTCCGGACAGAGTTGCACTACTGACGCTTCCTAAAAGCTTCCTAGCAAAAACGTGTCTTAAGTGGGAACGCGTTTCTTTATCAGATAGACGGCCGAATACTAATACGCAAATTAAATGTAAGCACGCCTTAAGTCTCGTAATTTTGACAGAATTGTATGGAGTTCTGTCAAACCGGACCAGTTTAAGTTGTACTAAAATTTAAGTTGCGTTTCAGTATTCCGGCAAGAGTGATTCAAAAGGAAGGTTTATAAGTATAATACATGCTTAAATGCGAAAAAATCCTTGGCGCGCTAGTAGTTATATAAGTTACTAGCTGTTGCTCGCGACTTCGTCTACGTCGATTGCTTTTTCAATTATTTCTTCGCTCCTATTCGTCGCAGCGTGATGTAATGTAGCCTAAAGCCTACCTCAATAAATGGTCTTTTTAATAAAAAAATAATTTTTCAATTCGAACCAGTTTTTCCTGAGATTAGCGCGTTCAAACAAACAAACAAACTCTTCAGCTTTATTATATTAGTATAGATTATTGCTAAGTTAGACAAATGCTTTAACATGTAAGGTGGTACTTGGTATGTATCTAAGCACGGATTAAGTAACACGATCTTATTTCTAACAACGTCATCAATTAAGCTTCGTGAGAAAGTACGATAATACTAGCTATGCATGCGGTTTTGTTCGCGTTTCTGTAGGCTTTACTTTTAATGTTAATCTTTGAAATCGGTGCAGTAGTTTCAGAGTATATTCAAAGCAAACAAACACATTTTTACTTTGTGATATTTGTTAGTATATTAATATTAAATGTGTGACAAAAAAAATAATATGACCAAATATCATCAACATATGTTTAGTGGTCTTAATGTGAAAGTGTGACAAACAAACAAAGATGTAAACACATAACTCGAAATCGGCTTGACCAATTTTTATGGTTTTTGGTTCGTTTGATTTGCCCCGAATAGCAGAATACGTCTTTAAAATAATAAAAAAATTTAAAGATAGGGGTTAAAGTTTATATGAAAATCCACGCGGACGGAGTCGCGGGCAACAGCTAGTTAATAATAATTTAATATGTAATAATGTCTGTACGAGTTGAAACAATGAGAATGAATTCCGAGTAACGTAATTAGTATCGAGTTTCAGGTCTCGACGTGTGATTCGAATAAGCGAAGTCAGCGGCTTTGATTAGTGTACAAAGAATAATAACACTTAGAGCTACAAAGAGTTCGGATAGTGAAGCCATTTCAAAGTAGACAAATTTGTCTACTTACATAGATCATCTTAAAGTTTGTCTGTTTGTTTTTGCACGCTAATCTTAGAAACGGCTTATCCTATCTAGATAGGTAGGGGTTTAAATGATATATTGTGGTAAGCTTCACTTAACATTTAGTGTTTAATTCATGCCAATAGGTTGATAAATAAAAAAGATAAGGCAATTTAAAGAATCAAGTTGAACTTGCTGAACGTTTGTTGGTGCGGGTTAGGCATTTTCAAAAATGCTGCCCAAAGTCTCTTTTCCACGCGGACGAAGTCGCGGGCACAACTAGTTTATAATATTAGTAGGAAGAATTACAACGATAGATTATTCTATCGTTAAACCATTAAATTAAGAAATAAACAGAAGCTTTTGTCCTCAAATGCCATTTACGAAACAAAAGCTCACCCCAAAGCTCGTCCATTTTTCATTGAGACGCGTCAAAGCGAAACCTTTAATTTAAATGTTTATTTAATTTAAACACTTTGTATTTTTTATACGAAACTAGCTTTCCCAGGGTTTTCTTACTTAGAGCTTCGTTTCGTCTGGGTGTTGCTATGTATTGTATGTATGTATTTACAAAAGAAGAGTATGTATATGTAATTTATTCCGTTATCTAGTTGCCATAACACAAGCTTCTGTTTAGCTTGGAACTAGATGGCGCTGTGTATAAATGTCCTGAAAATATTTATTTATTTATTTATTTTCGTTCATTGATACTGTGGTAAGACGTACTCAGACGTTCTAATATGCTGAATTCTGAATCGCGGTTATGATATTTTTTCTTACCTTTGGTTCTAAGGAAGGTTACATTTCTTTCTCCACGAGGGTCAATACTGCAGTAACCATATAATAAATTACTTATAATTATAGTACGCGTCATTTATGTTTAGCGATTGACGAGAATAGCTGCGCATCGGTAGAATCGCGCTCGTAATTGACGTATTGGTGCGAGAAAGACAACACGACTGGGACGACCAATCAACGCTCGCGCACCCGACGATCACGCGCCCCGCGCGCCGGGCCGTTACCTCGATACCTTATTTTCGACTTCTGCGCAGGTTTCGTTAAGCGCTAAAGATTCGTGACGCGTACTATAATAATCGTAGTTTTTTCTATACGTATGTTAATTGCCTACTAGCGAGTAGCGACTAGCGACCCGTCCCTTATATAAACACAACATACATATAAACCTTCCTCTTGAATCACTATCAAAAAATCGCATGAGAAACGGTTCCGTAGTTTTAAAGATACATAGAGATATAGGGACAGAAAAAGCGACTTTTTTTTATACTATTATACATAAAAACCCAAGGACTAGTTTCGTAGATTAACACGTTCAAATAAACAAATCCACTTCATACAATAAGCGAGCTACCTCATTAAAACAACACATCAGGAAACGATCGTGAGAAGGCAAACACATAAAACTTTATTGAAGTGTAGCGAATTAACAAAACAGTGTCTCTTAGCGCGTTTTACGAGTCGGTTTTGGATAAACAGACGGACAGATAGACGGATAGAACGCAGCTGGCGGGGGATGCGGTTGCGAGGAATAACATTGTCATTAATTTTGACATAACTTTTTGGGTTCCGTAACTATTGTATGAGCTAAGCGGAACCCTTCTTAAGTTAATGGTACTATAGCCGGAATACTGAAACGCAACTTAAATTTAAGTACAACTTAATCCGGCCCGATTTGACAGTTCGCCATATAATCCTGTCAAAATTACGAGTCTGAAGGCGTGCTTAAATTTAATTTGCGTATGAGTATTTACTATACTGGCCAATTAGGTATTGTCGTTATAACAATCTTATAACTTGATCGACACTTTACTATCACTTGAAGTTATAAGAAATAAGCTTAAAGTTAAGTATAACAGAAAGGTATTATCTTATCTTATACATTATCTTATGTATAAAGTACATGAATTTTTAAATAGTAGAATTAATATCTTGGAAGAAGAATATATATAAATATAATATGTTTATAGAAACTCACGCTAATAATTTGTATAGCTATTTAAATACTGTTAATTTGTATTTGAGTAATTCTTCATATTGGGATACGTCTTAGATAGTGGTAAATGTTTTGTAATACAATGACGATTCAAAAGTGTTACTAAATGTAGCCTAATTAAGATACTTTTGACTTTGACTTTGACTATAGTTTTTGTTTCAGACTTGAACGGATCTTTAAACAAGCATTTAATCAGCAATTTCATACTTAAAATCACTAATATCAACTTTACACTCAAAGGATGGTTAAACTTAGCTATAGTTATTTAACCCAATACGTATCAATCAAGTTCCCCTCAATTTCCCTGCCAAATGATCATCAAAATTTAGTTTTCTTATCATAGAACCACCATAAGAACATCTTATTTCCAACAAATTACCAAGTTATCATAATATAATCAATACATCAATACATCATCAATCAATACTGTATATAATAAAAACGTAACGAGTCGCTGTCTGTAAATGGAAGATATAATATGAGAAAATATATTACAGGAGACCTTTATTAACGCAATAAAACCCAAAACAATGATTTTTTATCTAGATTTTATCTATCTTATCCTATCTAGATGGGGTTTTCAATGATATATTGTGGTAAGCTTCACTTAACATTTAGTATTTAATTCATGTCAATTGGTTGATAAATAAAAAAGTTATTGCAATTTAGAGAATCACGTTGAACTTGCTGAACACTTTCAAAAATGCTGCCCAAGTCACTTTACCACGCGGGCGAAGTCGCGGGCACAGCTTGTATATATAATAAATCTTTTTTTCTTTCAAATCCACAACCAAAACAACTTTACCAACTTTAACAATAGATAACGCACATTCAACAACAAACCACTTCTCCAAAAATACCTTAAACTTTCAAACACACAAGACAACTAAAATCATCGTCGTCGTCAGTTTAACAGCTCCAAATAAATTAAACAATTACTCCCGAGCCCTGACCGCGAGTTAACGACGCTATAAATTGAATTCTTTTGATGTGAGCGTCGAATGGTATAATGGTAGCATATAACCAGCTCATTACGCTAGGTTAAGTGAGTTATAGGGCATGGGCTGTGGGGCACTCATTCAATGATCGACGTGCTATTGTGAATACGAGAAACATGTGTCTTTTACGCAAAACTGTATAAACTCTTTGTAAGATCGATAAATAAAGCTTTTAGCGGTAGTATGAAAGAAAGAATAGAAAGTCCTTGTAAAGTAGCATAACGAATAATAAGGATACTGAATTTTATTTTCAGCTAATGATCAGGGAGAAAACATTTGGGTATGTTTTGAAAGTATAGGGGGCAGCAAACGAGCAGGCAAGCCACCTGATGGAAAGTGGTCATTGCGGCCCAATAACATTCGCAGAGCTTGACAAGCTCTGAGTGAGTGAGCTGCTGACAAGTGAGAGAGCTTGAGCTCTGGAGTGTGTTGCCGACCTTTTAAAAAGACGTACGCTCTCTTCTTGAACCACTCGAAATAGTAATATTAACGAAATAGGTTCAACTATCATCGGGATATGCTCTTATAGACTACAAGCCCATGTTAAAAAACAATTGGTCATTTGAATCACCAGGTGACCTATCTAAAACGATATAAGAGCATAAAATAATGAGATTCAGCACTATGACGTCACTTGTAAGCTGTCCAACTGGGTGCAGGTGAGCCTGTAGTCAGTTAAGTATTAGCAACACCAGTCATTTTCATCTTATAGATTTGAATGTTCAGATGATTTTTATTTTTCTTTCTTTGTTATAATAAGCCATGAATCTGCCAGGCAAACTCATATATAAAGACAGAAAAAAATTAACTAGTACATTAGGAAAAAGTAAATCATTTGAATCATTAAAGTATTCACCTTAAAACCGAAACAGACATTCCAACGTTAAAGTAAAACGACCAGATATTATTTTACCGCGTATCTATTTACACGGCACTTATTCGCGTAATCTAGACGCGATTTATCCGTCTAGAGAAGATTAAAGGGATCGGAGGAAGTGAGCTTAAGTGTCCACAAATATAGATGTTAGGCGGCGCCGGGTGATAGGCGAAGCGGATTGCCTTTATATACAGTTGAAACTAGTTTATCCGGACCTCGGTTAAACGGATTCGCGATAATGATCCGGACTATGAACCGCGAACATTATATATGAGCTAAATCGAATTTATGCAAGAATTACCAAAAAATCCCGCCTGTGCCGTATGGGATTCCTACCCCGCGATTTTGTGTTATACGTATTCTTCCTCTGGGCAAAATACCACATGAAATGAATAAAACGAAATGAATGAATGAATGAATGAATGAAAATATTTTATTTCTGAATAAATATGAAAAAAAATACGTTCAGAAAGTCTACATGGTGCCTACCACCGGTTCGGGAACTAACCCGGCGAGAAGAACCGGCGTAAGAAACTCGCTAGGGTCCCACACTTTTTACCAAAAAAGGGGGGAAAATCATCTTTTACAATTTTGCCAATGTCTAGTGTGTAGATTAAACAAAATTCAGGGCCGATTTTTGATTATGGCAATCAGCAGCACGTGATTCCAATACCACAGACAAACATCGCTCCCTATTTCATACATTTCTGAGAGATAGATTGAAAGGAGACACAAGACAATTTACTAAGTCAAATATATAATGATACTAGCCATTCGCCCCGGTTTCCCTCGGATATAGTTCAGGTTCAGCAGTTTAGGAGTCAATCGCGGACAA
>JADANM010003353.1:8325257-8335349 GCA_026213755.1 Eurema hecabe | reverse complement strand
TAGACGTCGGTGTTGGTTGTGTCATTTTTGATGAAGATATTATAGTGATTGTATACTATATATTTGAGTTTTTGTATTTGAAATATGGTATACTTATAGCATTTTTACCCAAATAATATATAACCGGTTGAAATTATAAATAATTTAACTTATAAAAAGAATCCATTAATAAAAATAGATTTAAACTTTAAATCGTGCATTAATAACAATTTTGTTTCAATTTAAAACGGAAGTGACGTTAAAGTTCTACATGTAGGAATTGTAACATTGAAAATTTTAAAAGATTAGTTTTCACTATTAAATATAATAAATTTATTTCCTAATTAGCTCTGCCCGCGAGTTCGCCCGGATAGAATAATGATTTTGGGCAGCATTTTTGAACTATGTCTAACCCACGCCATCAGTTCAGCAAGTTCAACGTGATTCTTTAAATAACCATAACTTTTTTATTTATCAACCGATTGACATGAATTAAAGACTTAATGTTAAGTTAAGCTTACCACAATATATGATTAAAAACCCCATCTAGATAGGATAAGCCGTTTCTGAGATTAGCGTGCACAAAAATTCAAAAATCATTGTTTTGGGTTGTATTGCATTAATGAAGGTCTCCTATAATATTTTTTCCCATATATCTTCCATGTACAGACAGCGACTCGTTACGTTTTTATTATATGTATTGATTAGGTAAAGAGTTTTACTTTGATGCAATAAAATATATATTTTGTGTTCATTTTGAAGTGCGAATAATTTTCGTCATTTTGGTTTCATTTGAAATAAAATAGTAACTTGAAAAAAAAATCGCGGAGGTTCATCAAAAAAATGGTTTGAGATTGATTTTAGTACTTGGTGATAAATATTTAATACTGTTTGGACAAAACTACATACTTAGTTTTAATTTAATAAATTCGCACAATTTGTTGCATTAGCTTAATATGCTCTCTTGCTTTAACAAAATGTCAAAAACCTAACCTCAAAAAATAAATCAATATAATTTCTTATCAAATGTTTATTTAACACCAAACTTACTATCAAACTAAACGCTCATATCCAGGAAAAGTAAGTCTGTTTAAAAGATAACAAATAAAAATAGAAAAGAAATAAAACCATATCGCAGCAATAACCGCGCAATTATTGATATACTTAATATTTTTGTATCATCAATCAAATAAAGATATGTCTACAATTGGAACAGCGTTGATATAAAGCATTAAGTAAAATTAAAAACACGGATAAAAGATTAATTTAGCGCGCGCAAATATTTTATCGGTTTTACGAAGTATGAAATCATGCTATGTTACACAATATATTGTTTTGAAAGTAATGCTCGTTCAACAATATTATGTTTAATAGATATGTTATACACCTACAAATCAACCGAAAAAAGTGTTCCACACAGCAGCGGCAGCACACATATATAGTATTCTTTCATTTTACACTACAGTCTACAAGTCAAAACGAAAGAATAGTTAATCATAAAACCAACAAGAAAAATAGAAATACATAGTTAGTTTAGTCAGTTGCATGTGAATGCAAATAAACATAAGACCAGCTAGATCAGACCAATCACATAAAGGTAAAAATTCCTAATAAGGATGCTTTTGCGTCTTCAAAATATTCAAAAAAACCAACAAGAAAAAAAAAGGTAGTTTTGTCATGCGCATCAATGCACCGGCAACCAATCACCTTAAAGTAAGACGTCCAAATGATGTTTTTGCGTCTTCAAATTTTGCGCTTATATCTATTTAATATAATATCATTGTGTTCGTTGCTTGTGAATTTGCCTGTAATTATTATTTAACTTTAAAATTGCAGCAGGCAACATAACAGTTCGATGTTTACACTAAAGATATAATTGTAATTTGTGTGTTGCTCTGTATTATAATGTATGTATTTGCAATAGAAAGATATTTGTAATTCAGCCGTCATATTATAGTTGCTTACCGGGGAACTAGATGGCGCTGTTTTAAAATAAGAGACTGAGAATACTACAATAGTAATAACTATTAAATAGAAAAGTTTGTCAAGATGCTTCTTAATTGTTACTTTTTAACGCGAAACCTTCTCTATTTAGACCCTGGATAGGCATAGCATAATTTTTATGACGATACCACGAGAACATAGGCAAAGTCAAACAAACATATCTTTATTCAACTAGGCTACATATCGCACATCTAGTTCTATAAAGTCATAAATGTCTTTACCTAAATTTTTCACTAGAGCGCATTAAAGATTTATTTTGTTATAACTTTGCGCTGAATAATATAATGACAGTGGCGCTCTCTAACGTATAGTTGTTAAATTTAAAAAGAGATATTAAGGCTCTCAATGCATTCTATAAAAGGGAAGTTTTGACAGTGTTAACTCACTTTTGGATTTTTGGACATTTATGACTTTTAAGAACTAGATGTGACATATCGTCATAGTACTACAAAACATTTACCATCGGTTTTATTTATCAAGAGAAAGGCTTGGAACTATAACCTGACTAATTGACTGCGAAATAATTTTAATTAAAATATACATTTATGTATGAAATAACCTGACCCAGATTCTAATAAACTTCAAAGATCATGAATAACCTAAGCTTTTACAACGAAATCTCAAATAGCTTACAAAAGTAATCAACAAAAAATCAATAAATTTTCACTAACTTTAAAAAAGGTGTTTCCTATCACTGATATTATGTTTTTGGCCACGTAATGAGTTCAAAAATCTTTATTGTTATCCACGACCTAAGTACATAATTGTAGTACTTATCAAATTTGCTGATAAGAAATCACAATTTACAACTTATTTTTTTAAATTAAACGTGGAAATCATACCAATAGCGATTTGTTTATTTTGATGGATTGCTGTTATTAAATACGCATTTAATTAATGACTAGCTGTTTCCCACGGGTTTACCTGTAAAAATGATTATTTTAAAGTTCCGTAACATGGTTTTCCGTTAACTATTATTTAACTAGCTGTTGCTCGCGACTTTATCCGCGTGGACTTTAATATAAACTTTGACCCTCCGATTTTTCATTGAGTTTTCATTTATTTTAAGATGTTTGCTATTCGGGGCCGGGGACAAATCCAACGAACCAAAAACGATGAAAATTGTTCTAGCCGATCTTGAGTTATAAGTGTTGTAACAAACCTTTTATATACAGTGTGCTACAAAATAAGTGTCCGATCCTAAAGGGTAAAATACTTTATCTAAAAACATTTTCGAATAAAATAAAAAATCTATACCTAAAATCTCTATATCTATAGGGTTTACGGACTGTACGGGAGTTGCCAGCATTTATGAATTTCCTTACATTTGTGTCAATTTTTCACTAAAAACATAATTAAAAAAAATTGCATTGTTATTTTTAGATATAGATTTTTTATTTTATTTTATTTTATTAGTAAAGGTTTTTAGCCTAATTGAATAAATATATAGACTTTGACTTTGACTTAGACGAATAAGCATAATAATGACGTCATGTCTTGTTTTAGAGTATTCATCCTAATCTTAAAATTTAATCCTTGGGAAAGACGGGTGCTTTAGACAGTTCCACGCTATCCCATATGTTAATCCAGGGTATAAACTATCTACATACCAAATTTCAACTAAATCAGTCCAGCCGTTTTTGCGTGAAAGAATAACAGACATACAACCATACAAACTTTCTCACAAACTTTCACAATTAAAATATGAGTACGATTTACGGCGGTTCCCAATATGCAATCTCAATCCGTTTTCAGCTATCTACGGTTGAGTTTTCGATCTAAATATGAGAAAAAGCGTTTCAATATACAAACCATAGATGGGATAAGCAATCCGAAAACGCAAACTATCCGTCAGAGGGCACCGATCTAACGCTTTTTCTCATATTTAGATCGAAAACTCAACCGTAGATAGCTGAAAACGGATTGAGATTGCATATTGGGAACCGCCGTTATTATCTAAACGATTATTTAATGAAGTAATTACTATAAGAGTTCGATAAAAAGATAAAACTTGCTTTTTGTGATGTTATAATCTCTTAAAATACTAAGCCGTTTTTTGAGTATTAGATAATAATAGAAAGATTGTTTTATTCGTCATACCTAGATTTGATATTAGTAATTAAAGTTAAATTATTTTGTTTTACTATGATGAAATTTTGGGCTAAAACTGCTAGAAAAGCTACATTTTTATTTTTCCTTTTTATTTCGTCAACTATTTTTTATACAAAGTGGTCAGACAAGTTAAGCGCACTCCTGATGGTAAGAGAAACGCCAGCCCATAGCCAATGCAGTGCAGCCCGGAACTATGCTATAAAGCCCAACTCCGGGCAGGGTGCACTACATCGACGCTCCCCACTTTGAGTCATAAGATGTTAAGACTCATTAGCGCAGTAATCTTTGATCAGCTATTCCATTTCTAAGGTGGAAAATGTCTATAGTATTTTAGGCATAAAGCCTTTTTGCATTTTTTTTAATTATGAAAAGTTTTCTTAATTATTATGACTCATGATAACAATGTATATGCACTATATTGTGGTCTCGAAAATCCATACCTCCATACTCAGTAACTCTGTCTGTCCGTCTGTCTTTCCATCACGCCTAAACTATTGAACCAATTAGAACGAAATTTGGTACACAGATGGTCTAGAGCCTGGGGAAGGACATAGGCTACTTTTTTTTAAATCGACCCCCTAAAGGTTGCGCGAGGGGTTGAAACTTTTTATAATTTTACGCTTTCATGGCTAAACCGCTGAACCGATTGTCAAGAAATTTGGTACGCAGATGGTCTGGAGCCTGAGATAAAACATAGGCTGCTTTTTAACTGGAAAAGGGGTTATTAGGGGGAAGGGGGGATCAAAGTTTATATGAAAGTCCACGCGGACGGAGTCGCGGGCAACAGCTAGTGTATCATAAGCGCGATTCAGAACTCGGTACTTTAATAGCGTGTGTTTGAAAGATAAACTATTTTGTAAATTCCTATTGATTTTATTTTTATCGTTAATCTTCTTTCGATAACTTTAAAAATAATTAGAATTATCTATACTTATAGGGAAATGAAGGCTTTAGTGGTTTATCTATACATCTATATCTATACATCTATGTACATATAATAAAAACGTAACGAGTCGCTGTCTGTACATGGAAGATATATGAGAAAAAATATTATAGGAGACCTTTATTAACGCAATAGAACCCAAAACAATGATTTTTGGAATTTTTGTCTGTTTGTCTGTTTGTTTGTGCACGCTAATCTCAGAAACGGCTTATCCTATATAGATGGGGATTCAATTATATATTGTGGTAAGCTTCATTTAACATTTAGGTTTAATTGATGTCAATCGGTTGATAAATAAAAAAGTTATGGCAATTTAAAGAATTACGTTGAACTCGCTGAACGTTTGTTGGCGCGGGTTAGGCATTTTCAAAAATGCTGCCCAAAATCACTTTTCTATGCGGGCGAAGTCGCTGGCACAGCTAGTTAGTAATATGTGTGCAATAAAAACATGTTTTATACAATAAACATATGATACAAATACCCTAGATTATCTTACTTATCCATACTAATATTATAAATGCGAAAGTATCTCTGTCTGTCTATCTATCTGTCTGTCTGTCTTTCCATCACGCTAAAACTACTGAACCGATTAGAATTTTATATGAAAGGCAACAGCTAGTAGTATATATACCTACTTATCTAAAACAAAGACGTGTTTGTTACAACACTTATAACTCGAGATCGGTTAGACCAAACTTCATGATTTTTGGTTCGTTGAATTTGTCCCCGCCCGAATAGCAACATCTTAAAAATAATGAAAAAATTGTAACGGGGCGTTAAAGCTTATATGAAAGTACACGCGGACGGAGTCGCGGGCAACAGCTAGTATTATTATAAAAGTGAGAGTTTGTGAGTATGGATGTTCGAATGTTTGTTCCTTTTTCACATAGAAACTACTGAATGGATTTATATTATAATATAAGCGATACTAAATATACCTGGCACCGACACACGTATATCACTATTGAGGCACGTGCGCACACTACGGCTGTCGACAGTCGAATGCCATTACCATTGTACTTCAGTAGACTACAAGTAGAATAAGTAACCGATGAAAAATAAAAATTTATAGTATTTATATATTTGTGTATGTACTGGGTTTATATATGTATATAATATTTTTGTTTCTGCGCCTGTATACCTACTCGTTCTTTCTTTCTTTGCTTATTTACTAGGTTGCCTGGTAGAAATCACTATTAAGTGATAAAGCCGCCTTTTACGCTTAATTTTGTATTTTGTATTAGTTTGTACTGGGTTCTTTTCTTATTATGGTGTAATAAAGTGTAAAATAAATAAATAAATAAAATAAAAGTAAGCCCCCTTTTTTCTCCAAAACAAGTGTAATAAAATAAGATTTAAAAATAGGTAAAACATAAAAATAAATAATAAATATATAGGTAAGAGAGACTCGAAAAATGGGCTCGTATTTGAATGTATGTGGACGAATGGTAGAAAGCTACAGTATGCTGTATAAAGGTAGCAAGAACAGGTATGCAAGAAGATAAGATTTAGAAAAGTCTCTTAGTGAGTCAGAGGGTAGAGAGAGAAAATTCTGCTCGAAGAGTATAGGTTGCGACACGGATGTTTAGCGCTGGACGAGAATAGCTGCGCATCGGTAGAATCGCGCTCGTAATTGACGTATTGGTGCGAGAAAGACAACACGACTGGGGAACCTCGCGCACCCGACGATCACGCGCCCCGCGCGCCGCGCCGTCCACTCGATACCTTATTTTTGACTTCTGCGCAGGTTTCGTTCAGCGCTAAAAATTCGTGCCGCTACTTTATACAAGTTATATAGAAATTAAACCAATTAAGCCGTACTATGTTCCACGATCTTTCAAGACTTATTTACAAGTACCCTCACAGATACCTTCCGTTAAATAAGCCATTAGTCATTCGTATCTACAACCCGGACCAACTCCGATGTAATTGATAACGTAACCGCTATTTTTATTTGCACTGCTTTTCGATAAGACGGATTATTCGTACCATATCTTCAAGATCAATTACTTTTTAAGTCTTGATTTTAAGATATCAGACATGTATAATATACTGCGGCTATCTTTATTACTTTAATTATGAAACTGTTTCGTTAAATAATGAATTTTTTCTGTTAGTAATACGTAATCTTATCGATACAATGAATAAATACATGATACTATCCAATCATATACAATGCTTAATTGCTCATTGGTGATATTAAGGGTTGGTTATCATTTTTTTATGTTCACTGATGGAAGATTGGAGCTATCATTGTCTTTCTAAATGTTACACAGTTCCCGAGATTTGCGAGATTAAACAAACAAAATTTTCGGCTTAATGTACTAGTTATTAGTAAAGTAACTTAAAGTAATTTCTAAATATGTTATTTTGAATTAAATTTAAGCTATTGCATCTTTAAAGCTTTTTCGTTTTTTTCTGTTGAAATTTAAATAATATTTTATCTGTGAAATCATTTTTATTTAGCGACTCGTCCCGGCTTTGCTCGCATATGATACATCATAAGATCCAAGCTATCCTATCTTCTAAGTTGGACACGGTGTGCAAATTTAATTTAAAATCAGTTCATTAGTTTAGGAGTCAATCGCGCCAAACAACGTGACACGTAATTCATATATATTAAGATAAAGAAAATCTCTTACCTCTATCGAAGTTGTATGGTCTAACATATGGCGTGGGTATAAATCTGCTCATGGATAATTGGCTTCGCAAAATCTGATCGGAGTTTAGCACCGGCTCGCTGTACAGAGGATGTCTTTGATCGAAACTTTTCACTTTATACTGCCAAGGGAAACTGGGCTTTACAGCCGTAGGATATAAAGGGAACGTATTCCTTCTAGCTTCAAGATTGACCCTCAATTTGGTAGCATCCAACTCACTCTGAACATCGCTAATAACGCTGAATTTCCTTTGCAGATCCTGTATCCTATTTCCTTCATCTCTGACCGGATCTAGGATATCTTCTATGAGGAACGATGCCTTTTTCTGTCGACACGCGCACATTTTAACTAGGTTTGCGGTGTACTGCCCAAATCCTTATCATCTATAGATAGTCATAATTGATAGCTTGTTTAATGGACTTAATCTACCTGTTTCTGATAAATTCGTAACGTGTCATTTGGAGAATATTTGTTACGGTAATGTAGTATTCAATGCTTTTGGTTTAGAGGTTAAAATCGCATGCTATGTTTTCGAGGATTGTTTTTCACGCGTCGCCGGTTCGTGTTACATTTTGATGTGAGAGATTAGTTCATTAGAGCTTCGAGTGGTGTATGTGTACTGAGTATATTGAAAGCTAGCGATTAATTGTGTCATATTCGTGCTTAATCTAATCGAGGAATTGAAAATGGGTTGTGTTGTGCGTGAAGCTTACTGTTTGATGTTTTTTAAAAGTTAGAGTCATGTTGTTGGGTTGAATTGGCCCAGTTCGCATCATGATGGTACTACCTCAAAAGACGACTTGTCGCCGACCATTTTATCTCATTAGATATGTTATAACTTATTGTTTGTATTTGGGGTTATGTTCTAGTATTAAGTATTGTAATCTTGAATGTGTTACTGTACTTCCGCTCTCGTCTGTACCAACACTATTAAAAATATAACTGTATGTTCTATATCTTTATTATTGTTAAATTTAGCAACTGTGAAGAAACTGCCTTCCGAACCGGTGTTATCTAAATTTTTGTAATGCCATGAAGCTTCAAAAGTGTTACTTTAAGACTTAAGTTTTAAATAAACTCAAATTTAATCACTTAAAATGAAACTTAACAACTAAATTAGGTTCTCATTCCAAATTAGCAATACGTTAAATAGAAAAATTAAATGTAACAATTAGATATCTGATAATGGAATCAGTCCTAATCCTTTGCAAATGGTCACGGAGGGTGGAACTCTTTAACGAAGGCATTTTTACCTTTTGTCGCAAGCCCCGCTAATTGTCTTTAATTAATTGACTCAGGGTTAAACGGGGGATGATGTCTGTCTATTATTCATAGCTATATGCTGCGTTGTCTGACGGCAAAATTGTTTTAAAAAATATTTAAAGAGACTGGGAAAATTGCCTTGCTAAATATATGGAGTTAAGCAATTGTTTTGTAATACTTATCTTATCTTTTTATGAGAAGATGGCGCTTCCTAGTATTTCTCCAATGACAAGCGTATATATTAAAAATTTGAGTATGGCACGGGCATCGTGAAGGAGCAAGGTCGCTTAAGAAAGCTGAGAATTTGTAATACTTTGACAACGTGTTTAGATTAGTTGAAAAAAGTCAAAATATGATCTGACTTTGACATTGACATTGACAAATTGAAAAATAACGTGTTTTTTTATAAATGATAGACAATTTTTTTTTATAACTGATCATATTTTCACTGACCAGAAATATGATAAGCTTTACATCTTGAATATTATAATATTAGTCTCTTATCCCTTAAGAGTATTTCTCTTCCTTGATATACTGCACTTTTATACTGTATGTACTCATCTTCTATGCACACCATAACTATAGTATTGTCTATGGAACTTCGATCCCTCTGTACTCTATGCTTTATAGATAGCACTAAATGTCATATTTACACAAACAGATAATTAATCACACAATTTGAGTCCTATTCTTTATGGGTTTCGGTTCAAAATTACTTGCTAAATTTTGGGGAGATTGAAACTAGGGTCCATTTACGATTAAGGGAGTTTAATTGGAGCCATTGTAGTCTTTTGTTTGTTTTGGGTTTTAAAACAAAAACGTAGCTTTGTCCTTTGTTCAATAATTTTAATTGATACTGGTGAGTTCATTGCTTAATTATTTGGTTATATTAATGTTGATAATGGTACAATATATTGTATAGAGTGGTACATTACCACAGAATTCCGATGTTAAGTAATGGCAACATTGGAAATGTTATTGTTTTCTTTAAGTGGCAACACCGTTAATTTTTTCCTTCCTAACCGCCACTATCCCGTTTTGTAATCCCCTTTGTTACACGGAAAATCTATCTAGGCATAGCTTAGCTTAAATAGCAACTATCAGAGTTTCTTGCAGGTTTTTCTCTGTAGA
>JADANM010003353.1:8253190-8291244 GCA_026213755.1 Eurema hecabe | reverse complement strand
GTACCCCTTTGATCCGTTTTCACTGACCAGTTTGTGTGATGACCATTCAACTCTGTCCAGTGGAACTGCAGTGTATTTCTGTGAAGATCACTTTGATGTAAGTACAATAAACTAGCAACAGTTTATTTTTTCACTTTAGACTATAATTTATTAATATCTTTTCTTTCTAAAAAAAGTTTCAGTTTATGTAGTGCTGCCATTTATATAAATCCCCAAGGACCGGAGGCATATGTTCCCTGGATTTTGGAGCTTTTATCCCGGTTCTACATTTCAATACTATTTTTCATGTAGGGAGGTAGCATAGGCATGATCAAGGATCCAGCGTCCTGGTTTTCCCCGGCCTACAGTTTAAACCCCGCCCGGACGCCTTTTGAACTAGGACAAGTTTATGCAACTGTGTGTTGCCCACATATTAACATTGGTTCTGTTTTTATTTTAGCTGGAAAGTGACATGGAAAATTATTTACAATATAAAATTATGGGTTCAATCAAAAGAATCAGAATGAAACCTGATTGTTTTCCAACTCGATTTGTTTGTCAAATGGAGAGAAAACGCAAGCATTCGGTAACAAATGATGAGGATGTTGTCAAGAAAAAAGTATATCCTGTTAAAGAATCTTCATTATCAATTAGTTCAGGTGAGTTGTAAAATGTACTACATAAGACAATAGGCAAGTAGCCTCATATCACAGTTTATAAAAAAAGCTTTTAATTCAAATATTATTCCATACAAGGATCCGAAGAAGAACGGATTATTTGTGTTTGTCCAGCTTGTCCAGCTGCAGCAGGGGACTGCAAACATGCTGTTGCATTTTTAATGTGGTTGCATCATCATTGTGAAGATTTCTCTTGCACATCACTAAGATGCTACGGGAAAAAATCCAATCTTTTCTTATCTAATATATACTTATGTAAAGTTACAGAATTGTAAATTTTATATATTTTAAAAGATGATATTTTCCCCCTTTTTTGGTAAAAAGTGTGGGTCCCGAACGAGTTTCTTACGCCGGTTCTTCTCGCCGGGATAGTTCCCGAACCGGTGGTAGGCACCATGTAGACTTTCTGAAGGTATTTGTTTTCAAATTTATTCAGAAATAAAACTTTTTATTTCATTTTCATTTTCAAAAGTCAGCAGCCGTCTGTAACCATCAATGTGTTGATTTTGGGCAGATTGGTGCTTTCTGCTTTCAAATACTCAGAATCCATGTTAATTTTCAATAAATGTAAATAAACTGTACTATATTTTTATGTGAAATAAATAATTATATTACCTAGGGGTATAAATGAAAGACCATGAATGACCATGAAACTAGCGTTTGAAGACTTGGGTTTGACGTTAACTTGTTTACAGTATTGGTGACACATGACAGAAACAAGGCGGACATTGTTTTCAATCATGAGAAAAAAAAAAGTAAAAATTTAACGAGTTTCAGTTGAATTTGTACAGCAACCACTTAATTATGTTTATTGAAGTTTAGATATTGTACGGAACAATTAAAAATAATTTTTATAAATGGTGACATGAGGCAACTTGACTATTATCTTTTATTGCAATAATTTATTTAGTTGCTATAATACCTTTGCTTAATAAACCTAAAATCTATATAAAAGAAATTCGTGTTAGTTTCACCACTTATAACTTAAAAACTGTAGAACAGATTTGGGTGAAAATTGTAGGGTGAGGAGACAGACATAAGATACTAGGTAGGTAGGTAGGTATTAAGTAGGTAAAAAACACAATCTGCTTATTTATTTCCATTAAAGCGAAACAAAGATCGCCGGGTCAGCTAGTAAATTATATAATAGTAATAAAACAAACCAAAAAGCCGCGAAAGAAGTTTTGTTTTTTTTTATTAGTTATAATACATACTTTCCTTTTCATTAACATTTAATTTATTATTTAAATAAGTAAAGCGTACAAAACGAAAGGTCCGACACCAGACTTCTGTCGGAATCGAACCTCTTAGCTTACGGAATGGTTTCACAAAGACAGTTGATCAACAACCAACCACGTGACAGTTGCGCGAAAACCAACAGCCATGAACACGTAGTCTAGATAGGGTTGCCAACATTTTTACAAGAAATTTATTATTTATTTTTATTATTTATTTACGAATACAAGTTTACAAGTAAATACATTTCAATTTTAATTAACTTAGTCACTTTTTATAAGAAATAAAGTATATACAGCTCTATGAAGGTTATTAAACAGTATTTAAGAAAACTAATTTATTTATTTATTGTTTTTAATACATATTTTTAGAGCTTCTCGCACAACTTTATGTAACTTTATTATGCATTAATATCGAAATTAAAATAAATGATGATGAAATTTTAAAACTTCAATAGATGCTCTGTTATGTCCGCGTTTCGATACTGAAAACAGTATTTTGTATACTTTGTTTTTGTTAAACAGTAAGAAGTATAATTTAGTGGAAAACAGTATAATACTGTTTAAAGCAGAGTAGTTGGCAAGTGTCCCGTGCTAGAAAGATCCGGGACATTCTCCTCAGGAAACCGGCTGAAGGCAATCCGCAGTGTTTTTGGTGGGTATAACGGACGCAGGGATTCGTCGGCGACTAGAGTCGGCGTTGAGCGTTCGGGAGCCCCACATATCCCCGGGTGACCCCCCATCCCCGAGTCGTGGGCACTAATGCCTTTTCACTGCGAAAAAAAAAAAGTGTACTTGGCAACCCTAATTCTAGACGCAATAAATTGACTGTACTTCTATTAAGAGCTACTTAAATCACTACATAGTATAAAACAAAGTCGCCTTCTCTATCCATATATCCCTTTGTATGTTTAAATGTTTATAACTACGCAATGGTAACACAACTGCTTTCGGCGCGAAGGGTCGTGGGTTCGATTTCCACGCCGGAAAAATATATTTGTAATTTACATTTGAATTTTTCTAGGGTCTGGGCGTTGCTATGTATTGTATGTATGTATTTACAAAAGAAAAAGTATGTAGGTATATGTAATCTATTCCGTTATCTAGTTGCCATAACACAAGCTTCGGTTTAGCTTGGAACTAGATAACGCTGTGTATAAATGTTCTGAAAATATTTATTTATTTTATAACTACGCAACCGATTCTCATGCGGCTTTTTTAATTGATAAAGTGATTCAAGAGGAATTTTTATGTGTATTATGCATTCATAAAATATGCTAGCGAAGGCAGGGCGGGTTGAAAGTCTTATTTATATTATTTCTACTAGGCTACATAATAATAGCACTTGAATCGTCATAGTATTACAAAACAATACATTATACCACGCGCTCGGAAAAGCAGAATTTACAAAGAACAATAGGAAAGACACTGTTAGTTGCTCTGAAAATAAAAAGTTAAAAAGGGCACTTAATTGAAATACAGAATAATAAACATACATTACAATATACACGATGTACACGAAAAAGGGTCTTATCAAAATTGAAACAGCCGTACTAGAGTGATAAATGTTCAAAGAAACACTCGTTTTTAATTTATAATCATAATAAAATGTATAGGTAAGTAACATAATATTATTGTCTGATAAAATAAAGCAAAATTTAAATTAAATTCAAAAAGTATGGTAAAACGAATGATATTGTAAATTCGAAAGTTGGTCCGTCTGTAACCACTTCACGCCTTATCTACTGGACCGGTTTAATTGAACTTTTGTAAACAGATAGCTGTAATTAACTAGAAGGGCAATCATTTGCTATTTCGTGAGAAATTAAGAAGTAAATAACCTAACAAATTAAAAAACACTACAAACTAATAAAAGTTAGACATATTTAACCTCACTAACTCTTGCCCGCGACTCGTCCGCGTGGACTTTCATATAAACTTTAATTTTTTACCTCATTAATTTTATTATTGTGACGAGCACTATATGTAGGTACGCACTAATTCGTGAGACGAAAAAATAATGTATCTAAACGACGCCTAGCATTACGATATGGTATTTTTGTTGTTTTTTAGAAGGAAAACATGCGTTTCACGTTCAACGATTACAATAACTACTACCTGGGGACTATCCAAGGCGAGTGGCTTTGCCAAAAAATGTTGGAAGGAACTGATCGGGATCCTAATAATATTGAAAAAATCCTGTGGACAGACGAATCGCATTGAAAGGATTGAAGTCTTTAATATTCACAATTACCATAGTTGGCCCATTGAAAACCCACACATGGCAAAATCATCCAACTTTCAAATACGATTTAGTATAGTCAAAGTCAAAGTCAAAAGTCATAGTTGTAAACGGGACACTTATAGGACCTTACGAATTGCCAAGTAGATTAAATGGAGCCCAAAATTTAGAGTTTTAACAAAATAGTTTCATTGATTTATTGGAGGATGTAGACTTACAAACTAGAAGAAGAATATTTTTTCAAAATGATGGGGCTCCTTGCCACTACATTACACTACACACTTGGTACGAGAGCAGCAATCACCGATTCCCCAAAAGGTGGATTGGGCGTGGCGGCCCGATTCCTTGGCCTGCACGTTCACCAGATCTTAACCCCATCGACTTTTTTCTCTGGGGACTTTTTAACCATAAAGAGATGGTTTACGCACGAGAAACATAGAAGCAGAACTGCGTGAAAAATTAAGGCAGGCCGCAACAAACGTCAGACAACAGAGACTGAAACAGAATTTTTAAGTCGTTGTAGATTGTGTATTGAAGCGGAAGGAAGACACTTTGAAAATTTGCCATGACTCAAAATGAGTCACAAATGTTCATATTGTTTTACTTAATTATTTAAGACCATTTTACGGTCTACAGGGCCGTTTAAAAGCAGTTTACGGCTAAAATAGGCCTATTAAGTGCTACTTTCTTTGTATTATAATCGAAGCTGACAGTCTCGGGAAGTTTTTAAAATAACTTGGAAGTCATGAAACTTTTTTTTATTATTAAAAGTTCAAAATTGAACTCCGACTTGACCCCACGTATTTTTTATTTTCGAACTAAATTTTTAATAGGTTTTATTAATAGTAGTAAATTAGGTATCTTATCTGTGAGAGTACATGTGAACCGATTTTAATAAATGAGGTGATAATGGTGTCAATAAAAATTTACTAGACAGACTATAGAAATTTAAAAAATGAAAATATAGTTTTTTTTTGATGGGGGGAAATCCTCTTACGGATACCGCGTCTTCCTCGGGGGAGGAGGAGGCGGTTATGTCGGACTAATATAATATAATGCGTAGCCGAAATATTATGTAAACTTTTTATTTTATTATGTACATGAAATACTTTTTAATTTAAATAAACCGGCCAAGTAAGTGTTAGGACACATATAGAAAAGAGTTTAAATATTTACAACCTATTCCCTCAGCCTATTCCATAACCTTTTAACCTACGCATTAGCATTTAGTTTCAATTATATTATATAATAGATAATATGTTACCTATATCCACACCAATCAACCGAAAACAGTGTTCCGCACAGCGGCAGCACACATACATACAAGTCAGAACGATAGAAAAGAGGTAAATGATAAAACCAATAAGGAAAAAAAACAGATAGTTTTGTCAGTTGCGCGTGAATGCACCGGCAACCAATCACCTAAAGGCAAGAGGTCCTAATTAGGATGTTGGTGCGTCTTCAAAATTTTGCGCTTATAACATATCTATTTAATATAAAATTATTGGGTGGTTTTGTAAGTCTGTTTTTTTATATATTCGTCACATCAGGGTCTTAGACTGGCGGACTAACGGATTTAATTTTAGGTAATTAATAAACATTAGGTAAAATAGTTATGGCAACACATTAATAAAATCGCCCAGCGTCACAATATTCTTCTTTTTATTCTTCATTTTTAGGGCCATGTCACTCCCATCATCAAAAATATATGGTTAGTTAAAAAAAAGAAAAACATTTTATATCTTACGGAATTATTAATTTTTCACTTTGGCGGGTAAACCCACCAATCAGAAATAGTAAGAAATAAAACAACAAAGAAGGTAGCTTGCATGCAGAACGAAATTTTAGTGAACTTTTATCAAAAAAACAGGTCAAGGTAATTATTATCGATTTCGAACACATTCTTTAGTTTTTTATTAACATAAATAAAACTAGACTAGTTTATTTGTTTTATTCACTAGCTTTTTATTGGCCTTTAAACTAAATAAAGTTTTTCCCGCGACTTCCCTTATTACTTACTTACGTATACAAAACTTTAAAACTTATACTGACTAAATACCACTAAGAGGTGGTAAAATTAGTGAAAACTATTTCAATATTAGTTAATTAGTCGAACCTCCTTGGTTTATTACAATGTTTAAATTCAAACTTAAAAGAATTGTGTGGTATTTGTCAGCTGCTATAAAAACGTCAGCATTGTGAAAATAATCAGATATTGGATTATTATACACCATGAATATGTTACTCTGAAGTTTTACTTATTAAGAACCTAAGAAAGAGCCATCATGAAGCAAATAATCATTACCTCGGCGTCACTACAACTACTACGACGACACTCTCTGCGACATATATGTTAAATGACGGTTGACATTGTTTTCATTTTTCACTTATAACACAATTTAAAGTTGAGTCAGTTTAGATGTCACCAAAAAATTGATAAAAATTAATAAGATTTTCGTACTTAAAGAGTAAAAACCCTAAGTATTACAAAGACTCCGCAATCTATCCGTCCGTCATAGTCAAGAGCTACTGAACCCTGGGAGTAACGGTTGTCCTGTATGCTATAAATCATATCTATACAAATTTCTAGCCTTACAGGACAACCGTTACTCCCAGGGTTCACTAGCTCTCCAGCTATCAGCGAGATAGTCAGATAGTCGACATTTTTACACATGATGAATTTCTGTTGCTGCTTTAACAAGAAAAAATAAAAAACAAATTAAAACAAATATTTATATAGTGTCCTATACAACAATGGTGTTTTTGCTCGTTTACGACTAACTAATGAACGCTTGAAATGTCCTCAAAATTTTTAACTGAGCATGACATGTACTTTCCTATGCGAATCCGATACAAACTTAGATGGTTTATTTTCAGTTACTTAAATTTCCGAAAAGCTTATTAACTTCTTAATAATCGAAAAATACGGCTAAACTATACGCAGATGAAGCCGTAGAACACAGCTAACTTATAATAACCTCAAGTTAACTTTTTGCTAACATAAAAACCATTATAATTATAAAACATTACTTAACGTAATTTAAGTTTAAATGTTACGTCAGATTGGAACACTTGGTGTTTCGATTCTCAATACAATGCCTAATAGTCGCTTTTTGTTGAAATATCACGATTTTGTTAAATAACTGTTTCAGCACGGAGCGAAGTTTCATTATTTCGCGAAACATAATGAAAATATCGATAGCATTGTATTTTTGATTCTTAAAACTGCATTATTTTTAAAGAGTTAACTCACAGTAGGAAGCGTGCTTGAAATCCATTGCATAAATATTTTTTAAAGTAATTTTTCATAACAAATTGAAATAAACACATACATAGTATATTTCACATAACTTCTTTTTAAAACGGCGCCACCTATCTAGATTTTAGAATCTTCTAGCCCCACGCTAAGCAGAGCTTGTCTCTTGACAGCCAATAACGGACACACTACATACTTATTACTTTTCTTTTATAAATACATACATACAAATAATACATAGCAACACCCAGAGCCCGGAAAAATACAAATATATTTTTCCTGTATGGGGATTCAATCCAAAACCCTTGGAGCAGATTTGTTACCACTACACCACAGGGGTCAACACTTAATGTCTTGCTTTATCTCAAGTTTAATTCCTTATATCTACCCTTAAATTTCTTTACATCACGTTAAAATGTAGGCTATATCCTTCTCTAAACTCTAGACAATAAATAGTCTATTCTGTTCCGAACTTCATTAAAATCTGTTAAGTACTCTCTTAAACTATTCAGTGCAAACAAACAATCAAATCTTCCTCAATTCAAAAAAAAAATAACGAAACAATAATATTTTTTAAACGAAAAGTTTCTTATATCTTTTTAATTTTTTATTCGTCTGCTTGCCGTAGACTTGATTGCCTTAAATACTGGATTATAAAAAGGGAGATAGGGGAACCTATTTGGATACTAGAAGATTTATACCAGAATAGGTAACCTTCAGTGCTACGTATACGCAATGCTATGATATCTTTAACAATTAAAGCTATAGGTACCAAAAAATAAATCTATTTTAATAAAATTGCGCACCAATTACATTCTAATATTACAGTAGATACGTTTTCGTCATAGAATCAATTTTATAATAACCTTAATAAAAAATTATAATCTAATCATATTTTGCATACTAGCGGACCGGACCAAAGTTCGTCCTATTGAAAACTTTCATAAATATTATTAGATTTTTTCTCAAGTATCCTTGGACTTGAACAAAATTAAAAGAAGATGATCAAATTAATCCACACATTTTGGGATTCATTTGTAAATGACAAATGATATTTAACGTGGTCTTCAAAAATCATAATACTTTAACTGTCGTTAACTTCAAAACTACAAACCTAATAATTAACTTTAAAAAAAAATAGTTCAAATTGGTTCATAATCGGCGGAGATATTGCGTATAAAAAAGTTCATCCCCAAGTTTCCACCCTTGTTTCTTTTATTATTAAATTTAAATGGGACCACCCTTGAGGTATTATACCTATACGCCGAAAAAATATTTATTCAAATCGGTTCATAATTGGCAGAGGTATCGACTAACAAACATAGAAAAAAAGAACATACCTACGGGTCGAATTGGGAACCTCCTCCTTTTTGAAGCCGGTTGAAAACATACAAAATGACCACTAATCTTCACTGATTATCCAATAAAAGTTGACAATCAGAAAAAAAAGTAATATCATTTGTCATTTGTGATATTCCTAGTTTTTCAATTCAAAGTCAAAGTCAAAGTCAAAAGTATCTTTATTCAATTAGGCTACATAAAGTAACACTTTTGAATCGTCATGGTATACATTTATCACCGGTTCGGAAGGCAGTTTCTACAGAGAAGAACCGGCAAGAAACTCTGATAGTCGCTCTTTTTAAAATAAGAACATACAATTATATAGTAATTACAAAGCATAGTCGGACATTTCGATCAACGTCAAATTAAAGAAAAATATTTGTTAATTTTCTGGTACTGCAAAAGCATGCGCTACGTTGTACTTTTGAGAGTTCTCGATATATTAATGAAGAAAGATATAGTTAAAAGTTAAATCATTGAACGTTAAGCATTATTCAGCATAATGCGGAATAGTGCTATAATTGAAAAACTAGGAAAATGTGTGTATTATGAAAAAATACTGGCAACACCCATTCAACTAGGTACTCGCATATTGTAGATGTTAAATGTGAAACGTGTTATGGACTCGTAATAACCTTTTTCAATATGACAAAAAAGCAAATATTTCAATTATTAAATATCTACTACCTAATTTATTATTTCTCATTCACTAAAAATTTAATTTGACCCCTGAATATCAATCTCTACAATTAAAACACTTAGCTAACAATAATATCGTATTACACTAAGCAATAGACAAAATTTTCTTATTCACACAATTTATGAATCACAAAATCTATTAGATAACAGAATTTTATAACAACAATTGTTTAAAAGCAACAAATAATATCGATTCGTGACTTCAATTGGAAAAACACATTCAAAATTGATTCCCCACTATAGCTGCCTATTCTCAGCGACGTCCCAACATTCGCTATAAATAGTAATACCGTCTGTTAGTTTGTACATTACTAGACAGTCAGCAGAAGGGGCATTACCCCCCCAAAAAATTGTTACCAGATATAAAAACGTCTTGGAAGGTACAAGAGTGACTATAAAAGTGTTTTTTTTCTTTAATTTGAAATATATATAGATAAAATAGAGTGTTTTTGTGTTTCAGTCCGTCTGGGAAAATGGCTTTTAAGGCTGTCGTTTTTTGTATATGTAAGTAGATATATTTTAAGTTTAAATATATAGGAAAAATTCACATCACTATTTTAATTATGAAAAACTCAGTTAAAAATTTTTGAGGTTGTAATTTTATTCTTTTTTTTTTGGGAATAAACAAGCTGCTAATAAAATTTAGTAATAGCTATAGGTACTTAATAAATGTAATAATAATAATTATTATTTTTTTTTTTTTTTTTTTACCTCTCCCGGGTCATTGTCCGGGATCTTTATCCACATATGTATATAGTAGCTAACAATTTAATAATAAATTTGAGGATGGATGGATACCGCCTATTTGCCCCCACCGCCACCTTTCCAAAAAAGGCTAGTAGATGCGGTCTGGAAGCCTTCTCTGCCAAGATGTTTGATAAGGCCTCTTTCGTAAGTTTTCTCTCTATTTTGGCTTCCAGGTCGCACCTGGCAGCGCCAATAATAATTATTATAAATTTATAATATTAATAATATAATCATTTATACCAATACATTGGTAAGCAACAAGCTCCACGCATTCATAATTTTAGATAAAAATTATAAAGATTGGGTTACATTGCAGTATATTTCTATATTCATAAAGATAGAGTATTATTTGAAAATTCTTTCAATTATTTTTTTTCCCTTCATAAAAAATAACTATACTTTCGACACGTTATAATTCCTTACTATTTACAAAATAACAGTCTATTTTAAAAAAAACTTTTAGTAATTAATTTTGGAATTATGTAACTTCAAAAGTTATGTTTATAAGAAATTGTTTTGTATAAGTACTATTATTGGATTAAATCAGCTTAAAAAGGATTTCGTGGCCATATTTTTCATCACAAATCATTAGAATTCTTAAGTAAAAGAAATTTGAAAATCCACAGCTTCTAGAGTTTTCCGCGTTTCCATTAGTAGCGGTATTAGGTAGCCATTACACCTTATTTTTAGTGTAGAAAAATCTTCCGAGGAACATTAGGACTAGGAAAAAAATAGTAATTATATTGTCCAAAACCGTACTGTATTCCGTCCTATACCTTTAACTAGCTGACCCGGTAGGCTTCATACTGCCTTAAAGGGCTGTTTTCATAGGTTTCCCGGTAATTATTGGATTTTTTTTCAACTTTAAAACTTTCCTTAGATCTCCACGAACATTTCACCAAGATAAGTTAAATCCGCCGATCGATATTTAGCGAGACTTACGAACAATTAATTTTTATATAAATAGATATAGAGAAAAAAAATCACGTCTAATCTGTATCATAATAAATACAGAATATATAAAACGCAAAAAACAGTTCAGCATTAACATAAATTACGTACAATTAATTATTATGTTACGATTCCTGAACGCAAACACAATATTATGAGTTTGACGTAACAACTTATGTGTGAGTCTTATGTATTTCCGATTTCCGTAATTTTCAGTATTAAGTATTAACGCGTGATTTAACGTTTAATTGGGCAATAAAAATGTTTTATATGTGCAGTGTTAGATCACGGTTTTGTTGGCATAATAGGTAATATTTTGTATTATGTGTTTCGATTAAAAAACATAATTTAAGCATCGGGTCGCTCCTGTAGCCTTTTTAAAAATAATATAGAGATATAATCTTTATTTTTTAATTAAATTGTTTTTTGTTTAAGAGGTATTTATTTAAAAAAATGTTTTCTATTTGACAGATAATAAATAACGCGAATTTATCTGTAGATTCTGTTTTTAAACGAGTCTTTATAACAATATAATATTATTAAATTTATATAGCTATGCAGGCCTGTTATTTGAATTGAGATAGCTTTAGTACGAAATAATTTCAGCGCCTTATTCATGATAAAGATGAAATTGAAGAATTTTATTTATTAAGAATATATTATGAAAGTGAAAATAACTCATCTTTCTGTCTGTTTCTTGATTATGCTTTTACGCCGATACTTACTGCGCTGCTTTTAACATAAGTTAGCACAGATATAGCTTATTGATAGCATAGTCATCGAGTTAACCTGTTCTATCTATAAAGTTGATGAAAACGTATTCACATACGTATATTTTTTTTCCAGGCGCCATATCTTTAGTGTCATCCGCGCCAGCAAACCGAGACGCACAAAGAGCAGAATACGACTATGAATACGACAATTCAGCACAATCGCCCGCCGAATCGAACCACTACGACGCTTACATCCAGGACGTCAAGCAAGCTGCATCCGGAGACAGCAGCAAAAAGGGCTTCAGTAGAGGCAGTGGTTTACGAACCATAGCTGTCGGATCAGCTAATCAAGCGAAAACAGCGCTTGGAAACCAACAAGCTGCAGCGTATCAAGCGGCATATGTAGCTAAGAATACATTAGCCCAATCAGCGGCTCAAGCGAGTGCTACAGCGCAGGCAGCGCTTGCTGGGAAGCAGGTGATCCTGTCTGGGTTGGAGCAGCAAGTCAGGGACGCGAAGGTCGCGCTTCAAGGAGAAGAAATGCAGCTCCAACAGTCTAAGAGGGCTGCCCAGTCTGCGGCGCAAGCGGCCCAGCAAGCTATGCACCAGGTAAGACCACTACACATAACCTTATATAGTACGCGTCACGAATCTTTAGCGCTGAACGAAACCTGCGCAGAAGTCAAAAATAAGGTATCGAGGGGAAGGCACGGTGCGCGGGGCGCGTGATCGTCGGGTGGGCGAGCGTTGATTGGTTGTCCCAGTCGTGTTGTCTTTCTCGCACCAATACGTCAATTACGAGCGCAATTCTTCATTCTACCGATGCGCAGCTATTGTCGTCCAGCGCTAAACATAAATGACGCGTACTATACCAACAGTGAATCCAAATTGTTATCAAAATATCATAAAATTGTTCTTGACCACCATAATATGACCCCTTGGCGCCAAAGCTGGATTCGCCGTTGCCTAATAATAACAGTGGAGCTAAAATAATTATAATATAACTTATCAGATATTACACAGTACATACTAGCGACCAGCTACGACTTCGCATGCATGTACTATACATGTAAATCTTCCTCCTGAATCACTCTATCTATTAAAGAAATCCGCATAAAAGTCGGTTGCGTATTTTTAAAGATGTATGCTACATAGGGACAGACAGAAGAAAATGACTTTGTTTTATAATATGTATTTTGTAGACTCCTAGCCGAGTATAGATAAATGGGATGATTATTATTTTTATTTGATATGACTTAACAATTAAAATTATTATTCAAACTTACTAATACAACAAAAAAACTAATAGTTTTTTTATGTAACATAGACTATGAAATTTTTATTGATATGGAAAAGTAGTAATTTACGTATGTCCAATTTTCATAAGATTGCTTGAAAGAAATCGCTGCCAATCGATTAAACCACCTATCCTATTTGTTGGTTTTTTTTAAGCATGAAAAAGGAACTAGCTCATTTGTTTTTAAGTCTACATTAACCCTAAAAAGTTCAAATAAAAAAAAGCAATGTCCGCCCAACTCTTAACCCCCAAACGGTAAATTTGAAACGTCATCGTGAAATCAAATTAAGAAACGTCAATGCAAATTGACAATGGACTAATTTCGCCTCGGCTTTGGTGCAAGAAGTTAATTTTTTGCCAGCTACCGAGAAACAGTTACGTCGCCAGATAAAATTTGCGTAATTCGTCACGACAGAATAAAAATAAAAAAGACGTACCAACTTATCGGAGTGTTGAAAAATTCACAATTAATATGCTCTGTGGGCGTATTTTTTTTAATGATTGGTAGCATAGGGTTTCGTGGTTTACTGGTTAACTTTTTTTTAAATGATGAAGTGGGGAGACGAGCTGGACGCACTCCTTATGGTAAGAAATGCCAGTCCATAACCAATGCTACCCGGAACTTTGATAAAGCCAAATTCCGGGCAGGGGTGCACTACACCAACGCTCCCCACTTTTGTACGTGTTGTATATGATGATTATTAACTGAATAGGCCAAGCTGGCCTGATGATGAACGACCACATTTAACAGCCACAAAACGATTTGCCTGACGAGCGCGGAGCGTTACTAGCATTAAAAACCTATAAAAGAAAGAATTTTTGATAAAAAGTAAGAAAGGAAATGGAGGAAGGGATAGGAAAAACGAACCGAACGAAACGTAGATGGAATTATGTTCATACTCATGAAAATCCATTAATTAACGCATGTTTTCTGTCATCGCCATAGCCTCATAAACTCGAAAAATTTGACCTCTTTCTAATTAACAGTACCTATGCCTTCTAATTATTCCCCGCTAAGACAAACTAAACACATTTTATATGACAGGTAACTTTTATAGGTGAATAATTTAAAACCAATCGAATCGTGACATTATTTAAATTAAAACTGATTTTAAATAACTAATTAAAGTATCTATGAAATAACAAATCGATAATACACGCACGAGTAGGTACAAAATAAAATAAACACTAAAATTGCAACATTTTGCTCTACGCCGCGCCGTTGCAAGATCGGGAAAATTTCGTAAAATCAAGTTTGCATCTCAGTCTGTCAGACTTAGATGCCGTAAGATATAAAACCATATTCTTTGCAAATCTACAAAAAATAACTTAAAATCATCGCTTGTTTGGTATGAGGAAAAGTTTTCGAGAGCACATTACAAAAATATTTTCATACGTTGAAAATGCCTATGAATAAGCATAAATAATTAATTTAATGTGTTTGTTAATAAAGCTATACTAATTTTATAAAGAAGTGAAGTTTGTGTATTTGTTAAATTGGAAGGGGTAATCTCGGGATCTACGGAACCGATTTTAAAAATTCTTTCACCAATAGAAAGCCACATTATTGCTGAGTGTCATAGGGTATATAAAAAACTGAAAAGGATAATTAACATTATGCCTAACGAAGTGGGCACGAATCAGCAAATTTTTTATATAAAACGGAAATCTTATAATTTGTTTACTGATTTATATTGTATTTTTTATTTTGTCTACTGTTTTATACATATATATTATCAGATTACATTTATTTCTAGACATAACATTCTTGAAAATAAACTATAATAAATGTAGGTAAATGTAACGTTATTTTGCCAACACTGTCACGCTCCAATTGTCGGCAATGTCAATAGAATTATTGTCAATAGGTCAGCGAATTTGTACATGAACTTTTGAGAAATACGTACACAGAAATTAGTTAGACGCAATACTACGGGTTTGACTGAGATTTATTAATTATTAATCAAGGTGCCAAATAAAACAATAAGTGTTTGTTTGGGAAAACCGATATTGTATAGATCGTTGTAGCGTTTACTTGGTACCGACGTCTCAATTATAAAATAACTATCAAATCATTTCTATATACTAAATGCCTATTACTTGGTGGGAAGCAAATTTATTTTTTGCTTTTTAGTTTGAAGTCGATAATGTATCTATGATTGCGAAAATATTATTTTAGTATCTTTTTTATATTTAGTAATCTCAAGTAGGTACCCATTTATTCAGTTGCAGTAGACTTACATACGTAAAGATGATAACACACAGACGGACAGATTTTATATAAATATTTATTGTCAATTTTCCCATCGTCCCATAATTGTATATTTGTACGTATTGTAATAAAATCTTTCTATTTCAGTATGAGCAGATGAAACAATTATACTTAGGTAGATTTTTTTTATTATTTTTAGATTAAACGTAAAATAAATTAGGTATTATAATAAAAATTTCTATCTCCGTGTTAATATTTTTAACTTTAATGCCATATTTCGCTGGCTTGCACTTGTATCGTAAATTTCTACCTATTATATTATTTAAGTAGGTAACTTCCACATACATAATATAATGAAATAATAACAAATCATAATTTGTTAAGTTACAAAAGTGGTAGATTTAATAAAAATTTCTATAGACCTTAAATATATTTGGCCTACAGTTTTTCTCGCAAACGTTAAAAAAATATTATTTAGCGCCATCTCCTTATATAAAATAACACTTCTCAATATTAAATTTTTTTTCCGTGAGATCCAAATTCTACCTAACCTACTAAATCCCTACAATAGTGTTACATTTACTCTTGAGGACTCTTCCACGATCCCGTCATTGTCAATGTCAGGCGTAGTCAGGCTAACGACCTGTCCCATCTTGATTTTAACTTACTTGACGTGACATCACGAGTGCTCATGGGCGGCGCTGATCACTTTCCATCAGGTGACGCGCCAGTTCGTATTATATAAAAAAAAAATAAAAATTGCCCCATCTATACAACACGAGCTCACTTCAACAAAATCCTTCCCAGGTGAACGTGATCCAAGCAGCGCTGAACGCAGCGCAGGCTACGTCGGAGAATGCCAACGAGGCGGCCTCCCAGGCGGCGGGGGAGCTGGGCGCGCAGACCGCCATGGTGGGCGCGGCCCGACAGCGCCTGCAGACGCTCCAGGAACAGCTCAAGGGAGTCAGGATTGACTTCGAAGCTACACAGTCTGCGGCGCGCAAGGCTCAGGTAAGTCGAGAGCAGATTTGATTTGGATTATTATCGGTTTTTCTCGGAATAATACTGGGATGCAGTGTCCTATGTGTTAATCCAGGGTATCAACTAAGTACAAAATTTTAATTAAGTGCAACTTAAACCGGTCCGATTTGACAGTTCGCCATACAATTCTGTCAAAATTACGAGTCTTCGGCGTGTTTAAATTTAATATGCGTATGAGTATTTGGCCGTAAGTAACTCTATATAACTTATTATTTCGTTTCCAGGCGGCTGCCCAGCAAGCTCAGGCGAACGCAGCGGAAGCAGCAGCTAAAGCAGCAGCAGCCGGCCTAGGGCAGAAGCAGGACTCCACCCACGAAGGTACGACCAGCGAAGAGTACAAGCGAGCGCCAGAGAGCCAGGAGTACTACCAGACGGACTACCAGCACTAACCGGGGCTTGGGACATGAGGTTTTGTTAGCTGATAAACGTTTTATGAATAGTAATTCTATGTGGAATCGGGAATATAAAAAAAACGCATCTACGTTATTTCTATCATGTGTAATTTTTCGCATGTAATTCATTGTTTCATTCAAAAATACATTTTCAATTTATTTTAACAGCAAATAGCATAATAAGTGCTGCAAGCTAATACTGAACTGTGAGTCTCAGCGCTGATTGCCAGTATTTTTTTATAAAATATTCATTTTTCTTTTGAGAAGAAATGTAACATAGTAATATATATTGACTTATTAAGAACAATGTTAAAAGGTTATTTAAATAAAAGGAAAGAAGAATTCGTTATCAGCTACAAAACGTTATGGCAACACATTCATGATGCGTTCATGTGTAAATTAGAAATCGGTTGTTTGATATTGAAATAGGTTTAATTAAAGTTTCACTAACAAAATTTATTAACTTATTTGAATATCAACAATTTAGTTAATATAGTTGTAAATACAGAGCTAGCTAGATAGTTGAGTTCTAAATAATACTATTGTGATATATTTTTATACTTTTTTAAGGTTTTGACCTTATTAGTGTTGTATGAAGATAATTTTTTGTTTTTTTTTCTATTTACGACTAACCGCTTAGTTAATTTATAGCCTTTTCAAAGATATTATCTCACCACCAATGATATTGTATAATAGATATGTTATACCCATACAAATCAATCGATAAAAATGTTCCGCACAGCAGCGGCAGCACACCTACATACAAGTCAAAACGATAGAAAAGAGATAAATGATAAAACCAACTAGAAAAAAAGAGATAGTTAATTTTGTCACCGGCAACCAATGTAAAGTTAAGCCGTCCTAATTAGGATGTTTTTGCGTCTTATAAATTTTATATTTATAACAAATCTATTAAAATATAATATCATTGGTCATAACTAAATATTTATTATCAATCTGTTGAAAACTTTTGTTTTTGTAAACGTTACAAAAATGAAAAGTGAAATAGTCTTCACAACACTAACTAGACAGAAAAGTGCGATGTCCGAGATGAGATAGTGATGTAGCGAATTTTTTATTTAATAAATGTTTTGTTACAAACATTTTTTTTGTTTTTTGTACGACTGTTTGACACATGACGATTTGACATCAAATTACTTTTGACATCATACGCTTTTCTGACTAATGACTCGACTAACCTATCCTAATAATTAATAATTGATTATAATAAGAAATAACACTAAATAATTATTTAATTTGTAGTTCAACATAAAATTTGTTCTTAACCATTTGAAGTCAAAAACACGTAAGTAGTAATACTAATAAATTAATGGAAAGTAACTTTTCAATTAGATGAGAAATTTTAAGGCACATTTATAGTTGTCATAGAAATTTCCCACTACCAAAGTAGTTAGTAATAAGTTTCTTTGATTTTTATATATTCTTACATCCATACACAGATAGCATAAAAACAATAAATAAAGCACAGTGTAGAGACACCACACAACCATAGATATATTTTCCTCTTTTTTCGAAGTCGGTTATAATGACGAAAAACGAGGTGTAATTCTTTCAGAGGCCGGACTCACGCAACAAGCTTCGTACCAACTTGAAGAAACTAACCCGCCAAAATTGTTAGAGCTAACGCTACCAACATTACCACAGCTAAAGCAAGAGTCACATACGCCCGTAGAATACTATTTATCAGCTGAAAATCTAAAAAAAGACAATGGGATAGTTGAGCTTTTAGATACCGAGGCGTTTGTCAAATTCCCAAGCTTTAAAGAGCACTCTTCTAACTTGTTAAACCAATTTCAATTCGCGTGGTAACATTAATTAAAATTATTTGGCCACCCTACTTTCGGTGAGAAAAGAAGAAAAATGTACTACATTATATTATGAATCCAAAAATTATTTAGAGTGTAATAAACGCTTTGATTGTTTAAACTGTAAACAAAGAAAGCTTAAGTGAAAAAATTTCAATAAAAATTATAGCAATTCGATTAGAAAGGCGCCAGGGCGGCCGTTTCGTTTTGATGCTTTGTACATAATGTATAGTTCAAAATTGTATTTAAGTATTTTAATTTTAATGAGTATAACTAGAGATATTGCATAACTATTGTTAAAATTCTGTATATTACAAGAGCGATTTGAATAGAGTACTTAGTATAGTATTTAATGTAGGATTACGACGTATATTTTGACGATAAGGCATTTAGAGAGAATGTTCATTCAAATATTTGCAGAGCCCGCTAAAGAAGAGTTAGTAGAAGATGAAGAAGAAGAAGAAGAGGAAGACTGCGAAGAATAACATGCATTTGTAGAATAATAGAATTAAGTTTTAAAAATAATAAAGTATGTATAGAATTACTGCTCCATTTGTACTGAGTTGAGAATTGATAGATTTGGTTTGTCTCTGTTGGTCAATGTTGAAGTGGCGGCCATATTTGCATTTTGCATCAATATTAAGAATTTAACAAAGATTTTGAAAAACAAATTAAATGATGTCAATCACAATTTTACGTTTAAAATCGCAATGTTGCCATTTTTTATTTTCCAGCGTAAATATAAAGTTTAATTTTAAAAATTCAATACAAAAAAACCAGACAGATTGTGTTACTAAAAAATGAGACCAAAAAACTTTTATTAGCCTACATATTAAAGTAAAAAATTAAAAAAGGACATATAAATACTAAATACAATGCTAGAATTTACAAGTGCTGTTTGTCATATTATTTTGTTAATTAATTTTAAGTTTTATTAAATATTTTGTTGATCGACTTTTTTAACATTATTTTTCCTATCTCTAATGCTGAAGAGTTTCTTAAACTGTTTAGTTTAGTTGCAAGAACTACTGGTCCAATTTGAAAATAGGGATGGAAAATTTATTCTTCAACCCAAATAAATCGATTTTTAAAGCAAAATGTAATATTGGATCGATTCATTGGACCGATACATCACATTTTATTACCTCGATTTTAAAGCTTTAAATTAAATTGATTTAAACATCCATTGTGAAAACTCATTCCACAGGAGAATGATTTTCTAAAAATCAATCCTTTTCGATAAGAATTGCCATACCTTATTAACTAATGTTTGAGCCGGATAGTCCTATCATAAGTAGGTAAGTAGATTTATCAAGAAAGGCTTTAGGCATAACATCACCATGCAACCAACAGACGGGAAGGATCAGTGAAAATTTTACGTAATATTTTTGCGCGCTATGTGAACAGTCCAGTCATTTATGAGGCTACAAATAAAACAACACTTTACACATACAAAACTTTATTACAAAAAGAAAACAAATCACTTTTGCAAGTCAACACTCGATCATATAAAATTTAACAAATGTTCAAACAACCTATTATTTACACTTACATTAATATAATTAGTTATTTGTCAAAATCAAATAAATGAGAAAAGAATACAGTGCTACTGCAGTATTTATGTTATTCAAATAAATAATAACTGAAATTAATACTGCTTTGAACATCCTTTTTTATCTGTGTTTTCGTGTATAGAATAATATACGATTTATTATTTTTAATCTATAATATGTGGTTTTTTATTATTTTTATCTGTGACAGTTTTACCGCTAATTATCAACTTTTTTAGACAAGAAGTTTTTATAACAGTTTTTATTATTTTTTAAATAGCACCATGCTTATGATTATTAACTAATAATAATCTGAAAGTTAAAATATTATTCCTCAAAAGTTTAGTTAAGTTTTATTTGGTTCAGAAACTATGTCAGCAGGAGTCTTAAACAAATATCATAAGCGCGATTCAGAAAAAGTCACAGCAGTATTAATTTAATCAAATTCTTTATGTCACTTTACTAGGATGTTTTATATCATTCTATACACAATATATTCACGAATCATTCTGACTAGATTCTAAATTATGAGTCCACACAAAAATCAAATACAAAATAAAGTCGCTTTTTATATTTAGGTCGATAGCACAACCATGATTTGTTAATCAAACTCCCTTAACCAAAATCACTAGGTTTCATCTTTTATTTTTAAACACAATTATTAATTTTTAGTCTGTCCTATTTATTATCTGTGGTACTGACATTATCTGTATTCACTTCACTGACATTTTGTTCCTTAACCTCTAATACTTCCAATTTCGCTTCATTTTCAACGCCATTAGTTATTTCACTTACTTCGTCTACTTTTTTGGATTCTAATTCTTTCTCTCCGTTAGATATACTTTCAGTTTTCTCTTTATTATCATCGTCAATTTTCTCAGTCACTTTTTCAGTTTGAATTTCATCATTAATAACTTCTAAGTCACATAAATTGATATTCGCCATATTGATAGCTTGGATAAGATTTTCCATAGCTTTAGGGTCATCTTTCTCTTCCGTTTTCTCACTGGGTTCCGTAGCTGGTAGTTCTTCTATAGCATCAGCTGTTTCTTCAACTTTTTCTGCCTTTTGTGCTTTTTCTGCCCTCTTTTTGGACTTGGATTTCTTCTTGCCTTCCGGTTTGGGCGATTCTTCCTTTTCTTTCTTGTTTGTTAGTGTGTTCAATTGGGTCTGCAGATGCGCTAAGCTTTGTCTGAGTTGAGCGCAGTTTGCTGCCATAGCGTCAACCTGGAATTTAATAATTTTGTTTGGTATTGTAAACAATTTGTTATTTTCCATAATTATTTCGAATAATTTATATTATTAAGTCATACTAATTACGATAAACCCTTCCTTAAAAAAATTACTGGATGTTACTTTTTATTTCTGATTGGTTATGAGATACACAATAGTTTTTCGAAAGCATTTCAAGACAAGGCTCATAAAACTTTTAAAAATCGATTAAACTAAATGCTATATCTAAGAGTATGTCAAATATAATAAAACCATTAAAATCATTTAACTGATTCCGTGCGGCGGTGCTTTTGTGCGTGGCGTCAACAAACATTTCGTTCTTACATATGTCTCCTCTCGGGTACCATACGCCATACGCAAGTTCTATATGGTGCCTGTGCGGCATCATCCGCACGAAAATGGTTAATACAAACAAATTATTAACCAAATACGGAGGATCCTCGATATGTTTCAGAGGTACTATATATCCCCAACACATTTTTTTTTTATTCTATGAAGTGGTGAGACGAGCTGGACGCCCTCCTGATGGTAAGAGAAACGCCAGCCCATAACCAACATACAACATAGGTACATCCATTACAAAATATATTTGTAATTTACATTTGTATTTTTCTGGGGTCTGGGTGTTGCTATGTTTTGTATGTATGTATTTACAAAAAGAAAAGTATATATATATGTAATTTATTCCCGTTATCTAGTTGCCATGACACAAGCTTCGGCTTAGCTTGGAACTAGATGGCGCTGTGTATAAATGTCCTGAAATATTTATTTATTTATTTTATTTATCCACTTTACCTTATCATCGCTAGCGGACTGCGGGGGCGGCACGGGCGGCGGCAGTGCGGGCAGCGGGGGCCGCTCGATGTTGTGCTCTTTAAGAGTATTGAGGAGGAGCGTCCGTTCACCCTGTAAGTCCAATGTTATGTTAACTATGACTGATATTCTAGACACAACATTCAATTTAAAGAATCAACTTCAAACGGGTTTCTCTTAATTTCGGCCATTGGCAAAGTGATTTCTTACTGATGAGTGATACTAAAGAGAAGAACTTGAAAGTGTGTTATGGATGAATTTTGAGCGGGTGGTGAAGTGCAACCGTTTAAGTAGCGATTTTAAGAATATTAATATAGATTAAATACATACATAAATACTAATATTATTAGAAAGAAATATTAATCATTGCTATTTAGTACTCATAATACACTATCTAGCCCCCAAAAGCAAATAGACCTAATTGATTTTTTATTTCGTACAGCTATTCTGATGTGGCATAATGAGAAATACAAGTAAAATTTTTGACCTTGGTCTCGGAACAGCACAAGCTGAGACACACCTTTTTGTTTACTCAGTGAGTTGTTTTTCATATTTTTTGTATGTGTTAAAAACAATAAACTTTGTTTTAATTGACTTGACTTTTGACATATTTCTAATAGTTCGGCATTCGGCAACCCACTTCAGAGCTGTCAAGCTCTGCCAGTGTTGATGGACGTCGATGACCCTGCTAGTTAGCCCCTATGTTATAAATAATATATATCTATATATTTTCTACTTTTATATACCTGTAACGTCCTACACAAGCCCTGCATATGAGCCAGATGCCGTGCTGCAGCAGCAGCCCGCTCCCCGGTAGCCTGCCTCTCTGTACACATCTCCAGGAGAGCAGCTTGCGAAGTCTCCCATCGCTTCTTCCATGATAGTGATTCCTTTTCTAGCTTAACTATCTTTTTGGACATCTGTTGAGCAAAGTGTTTATAAGTTCTGTATGGGTATGTTATATTCAAGTAGACTTAATTCAAAGTAGTTAAAATAAATAAATAATTTAATAACTGTCCGTATGTATGCAAGAATACTTTTCTAAATATGATATATTTTCTTGCACGAAAAAGAACCAACTAATCAATCCAAATCAAAAACAATTTTGAATGAAAAAATGACCGTAGATTAATGAATGACTAATAAACCCAAAATAGAAAAAGTGTTGTGTGGTTCTATTTTGCATAAATATGGACACAATACACTATTGGGGGGATTCCACCTCCATTGTAATGATAGCCTGTATGCGAAATTCTATTAGATCAGTACTAACAAACAAATTTGTGAATGCATACCTTTTCCATTTGCTCCTTAAAACCACCGAACACTTGATTACTCTTCACCAATGCATTTTGGAACTCGTCATATTTATCTGTGTACACAGCCAGCTGGCCTTTCAGCGCTGTCTCCGTTCCTTGGAGCTCCAATATCTTGGACCTGTACTGAGCTAGCGTCATCTTCATCTGTTCAGATTCAGCGAGGAGACGCTCTTTCTCAGCTTGGTGTTCGAGAGCCGCTTTTTGGAGTTTAGCGTCCGATAACTGAGATTCTAGTGCCATTTGTTTTGCCATTTTGTCTACCTATAAAATAGAACATATTAGTAATAGGTTTATGAAGTATTTCGAACTTTAAAATATATCAATTAGTAATGCGATTTTCTTTTCGACTTGCAGAAGTTGAAATGTATTTAAATTTCTAATTTCACAGAAAGAATTTAATTCTAGTCTAATTTAAGTCTAGCCATTCTTTCATGTTTCCTAAATAACGTTTACATAGCCCCTCTCCCATAATATTTATCTGTACCTAAGAAATATTTAAGTAACCCTAAACCACAATTACATAAAATAAAGTTTAATACCTACCTAATAATATACTTTTATTATTATAATTTAAAACATTATATAACAGTTCAATTTAATAAATTGCATCATAATTCTTGAATGTTACTGTTGTGTTAACTGGGGGTATAACCCTTTTTTCGTAATCACAAAAGTAATATTGTAACATGCTACCTAGCAATAAATGTGGACTCATACAATCATTATGTTATTATATACAAAAGTACCTACTTACTTAGTTACTTATGCTGGAATACTAAAACGCAACTTAAATTTAAGTTAAACCTGTGGGATTTGACAGTTCAGCATACAATTCTGTCAAAATTACGAGTCTTAAGGCGTGCTTAAATTTAATTTGCATATGAGTATTTGGCCATTGCATTTGAAACTACAATAAAATGTCTTAACACTACAAACCTGTTGTTCCCGTAATTGATACTGCTGTACAACACTCTTAAACTTCTCAGTCATGCTGATATTATCGTCCCTGAGTTTAGCATTCTTCTCATTGTTCTGCTGCAACAGTGCTGTGATCTCGGACAGAGTGTTTTGAAACTTTGTCTGTGTTTCCTTACGGCGTTCTTCTTCTTCACGAATTTTGAGAAGAGATTCTTCCTAAAATTATGGTCATATAATATTTATATGTTGCTTAAGATTTCTGATTATTATTTATGTATGTTTAAACATGATTTGATACAGAAACAAATATTAATATAAATTAACTTTTAAATTTTTTTTATTTTGAACAGACATTCTACCACTATCACTTCTGATTTTGAGGCAAGATCTAATGTTATGTCTGCCTAAGAGCATTAAAAAGATCATTTATTTAGCATTTTTAGGATAGTTATTTTAAAACATAAAAAAAAATCGAAACCCATAGTCTCAACAAAATGAACAACGAATGGACTTTTAAGTTTTTAGTTACCTTAATTGCTTTGTTATGTTTCTGTAATTCTCTACAGAGATTCTCAAGTTTTGACTTAACCAAAATTGTCTTGTTGTACTCATGTTGCAATTGTTCCTTTTCCTTTGAGAGCAATGCGTATCTCTTATCAGATTGTTTTATATAAAACTGGAGTTTTTTATTCTCATCTGCGGTTTGAACATATTTTTTGGAGACTACAGACAATTTTTCATCAGCTGACGATATTGAGTTGAGCGACTTCATAAATTGTTCAACGTTCTTATCATCGCGGCTGGAACGATCCTCTTTTTTAGACTTTTTAGGTAATTCCACAGGTGGCGGTGGTTTTTCCTGTATAATAATTTATATTTAGAAATAAATAGCTGCTTTAAATATTTAAAAAATATGAAAGACACATATTAGTTGCTTGTGTAAAAATAAATACAAGAAATACATTTTAAAACGACTATTTGCATTAGTACGCAGAATTAGAATGAAGAATGACTTTTAATATCCTAAACATATTGTACGATAAATAAAAATAAAAATATAAGGAATGTTTAATCAATAATTTCACAATAATGGTTAATTGTTTAGAGAATTTCTATATCCATATAAGACTAAAACACGTGAATAAGTCAGTAGAATAAAAATAACGTAAACAATTTGTTGGCAAAATTCCAATTCAAGTTGAGGTTAGTTAAGAGTCGTTTAAAAAGGCTTAAAGCTATTAACTATAACCTTTAATAAATAGAGGTATAAATAGAGAAACACCTTTGCATCTGGGTATTAATTTTTAGGCAGTATTCCCATAATTATACCCACAATTTCAATGAAATCAGAGACCGACATTTGATAGGTTTGTATTCTATTTATAAACATACTAAACACACATGTTCAACTTACTTCCGAATTATTTTCTTGTATTGCTTTTTCTGTATTTTCTTTAGATACATCTTCTGTAGTTTCCATTTTTAAATATTTTCAGAATAATGCCTACTTAATACTTTAAGTTATCGCCGAAGTACCTACAAAGTACAAACAAAGCGAAATTTACCTGAAGGCATAGGAATGTACTATAAATAGTGTCAAAGTTTAATCGATACTAGCTCGATTTTTAAATCGATAACTTGGTCTGGTCTAATGTATGTTAATATCTTATGATCTTAAAGAGTCATGGTAAAAGTCAGAACATAATTGTAAATTAATAAATTACTACTATAATTAGTTTTTTTATTAGAGGGCATTAGTAGCTTCTTATTAGAACTTAATTGCTAATTACTGTTTTAAATTTTTAGTCTTTTGTATATAATTTACGTATATTAGAATCTATTAATTTTTTTATTTTAGGTTGAGTTTTAAAAATCTATAAAATTACTAATAATCGTATTTGTGATCGACGTAAACAACACTATTTTCGTTCAACAATACAAAGTAAACTTATTTTGGTTATTGTGCGATTGCTTTTCTGCTTATTTATAATTTAGCATATATAGTCACTGTTAAAAAATTATCCTCTTTAAAGTTATTGCATTTTTCTTTATTTTACTATATCAAAATTTTCCGTTGGTATAAATCTGCCCATAACTAGTTACGTGCGGATTAGACAATAATGATACCATATAAAACAAATTGTGCCAATTTAGGAAAATTTTAAATAATAACATGTCTTGTAAATAGGAAAATGTTATTTTTAATAGCATAAGAAAATATTTTACTTTTTAATATTTAAGAACGCACAAAGAAAATAACGCTGTCTAAAGAAATTTAACATTGATTTAACTAAATTGCTTATAATATTTTATTATTGTTTTAAATGAAATGCGTAATAAACTTATCATTATCATACACTTATCATTGTGATGATTTCTCTATGATTGAAATTTTTATCAAGATTTTTTGATTTCCATTTATACAAAATAAAGCTTATTAGACTTGTAACACTTAGTTGTCAGTGCAAAACCCGTCAATTCCGTCAGTCTTTTCTGCGGTATCAATTCAATTTCAGTGATCAGTCTATCAAAAAGAAGGTGATCATTTGCAGGTGAGTTTAGTTTTTTCATATATTTTCAATACGAGTTAATGTAGTTTAAAAGGCTTACGAGTTATCGTTGTAAACATTTTGCTGTGTGTTCGTTGACTTTTAAGTGTAGAAAGTGTGAGTTAAAATGGTGTATCGCGAAATATTTGCCGGCCGGAAAGCAAAGATAGAGCCGTTATTTTTCAATACTTGAGGTCATTGTGCTTTGGTCTAGCGTTAGTATGGGCGTTTGAGAATTTTTGCGCATAAACTGCATTACTGATTTTTATGCAATTAATAACCGTTAGATATGAATAATCATCGAGATGATTAATGCCTGTCAAACTACGCCAACATTAAACGTAATATTATAAATCCTTATTTCTTTGTTACAAACTCTTTTGTCTTTGTTCCTAATTAAAGAGGCATAGGATGTTTTAAAACAAATTATTGGGTAAAATATAGTAACACTTAACAGCTACCTAACTAACTATAGTTTTTTTTTTTTGTTTTTAATTCTTCAACTTATTAAAAGTTAAAATGGATTTTTAATAGTACGAGGTAATTTCCAACGAATAAGCTTGTTGCAAATTTGCAAGTGAATTGCCTTTATCATATTGATGAGTAATACTTAAATTTATCAGATTCTTATCAGCTATTTAGGCCAATACATACACGGGTTTTATATAGACAACTCAATAAACTGAAAGCAAACATGAAAAGTAGGTATTTTGTAAGGTAAATAAACAATTTAATTTAATTTCTGCTACTAGAAAGCAATATCTTCCAGGCAACAATGGTTATAAGCATAATCTGAAGATTATACTATCTTCATATTTACTAAATTTATAAAGCTTAAGGACTTGTTTGTCTGTTTAAATACGCAAATCTGGACTTATTTTTATAGTTGAACTAGCTGTTGCCCGCGACTCCGTCCGCGTTTACTTTCATAAAAAAATTATTCCCTTGGAAACTGGATAAAAAGTATCCTATGCCCTTCTCCTGGTTCTAAGCTACATCCCCACCAATTTCAGCCAAATCAGTTGAGCCGTTATCGAGTTATAAATGGTGTAACTAACACGACTTTTTTTTATATATATAGATTATTAAAATGTTTTTGCAAGAACTGTGCTTATAGTTTATTTAATATAGTACAGTATTTGGTTTTTAATCGAACCATAGCTTTGGTTATTATTTAAAAACCTAACATATTTTTTAAACACACTAGTAAAATGTAATTAATGTTTTGTTCAACCTATAATTATACTCAATTACTCTAAGCTTTCCTCTTAAGCAGATTTACTTGAGAGTTATTTTTATTGGTACTTAAAACAGGAAGTAAGTGTTTAAGTAATGTACATGTATCATTTAAATATATTGAGTAGGGGTGTGTTGTACACTACTACATAGAAAACAAACTGGTATTTTCTTTTAATTTAGAGTTCAATATACTTACTGATACATAAAACTCTTATATTGTGGCTTTGTAATGGTTTCATTTCATTTCATTCAGGAAAGAACCATTACATAATTAAAACTTTATACATCTAATCTATGGTAGCGCGGTCATTCTTCTCCTGTGTGCCTCTTGGCAAAGGCCTCCCCCAAGTACCTCCATTCTCCCTCTTGGCGTGCCACTCTGGGCCATGTTTTGCCAGCTATTTGTATAAAATCGTCTTCCCATCTTCTCAGTGGTCTTCCTTTCTTTCTTTTAAGTCCTCTAGGGTACCATTGTAATGGTTTAAGAATTTTTAAAATTAGTTTAGTAGATCCCAAGATTATACATACATATACAGAGTGATTCAAGAGGAAGTTTTATGTGTATAATACATGCATTTATTCGGGCAAAAGAGCTAGTTATATTAAACATGTGAGCTCTTTTATTTTTAAGAGCACTTTAATTAAAGAGTAATTTGTGGTCCATGCATGTATCATTCAAAAACTTAATAAATTATTTTTATTATAAGTTTTGTGTCAGTACTTTAAGTTGTAGATAAATCTATTTATTGCTTTTATCTTATACTAGTGGTTTTCCACAGCTTTACCGACAGAGGTAACTGTTTGTGCTAACAGCACAAACGGGGGTAGGTCTTTTTCGGAAGAGACCGACTGGGTGGGAACCCCTACTGTGCCAGACATTCTACCGCCTGAACAGTGATGTCACTGTGCTCCAGTCTAAAGGGCACTGTAGCCAGCGAAATTACTGGGCTCATGAGTCTTAACATCTGACGACTCAAAGTGGGGAGCGTCGGTGTAGTGTTCCGGGTAGCACTGCATTGGCTATGGGCTGGCGTTACTCTTACCATCAGGAGTGCGTCCAGCTCGTCTCCCCTCTTCATAATAAAAAAAAAGTGCAATTTTCTATTTACTAATGAATGTTTTGATTAGTAAATTCAATAGTTCCTACCTAGGAAATTATAGAAGTGTAGTTTAAAATGAATTGAAACGTTAAAAGTGTAGGTTTGTGAAGAATTATGTTAGTATGTTTGTTACTCTTTGACGTTAAACCTACAAAATGGATATACCTAGATGAAATTTGACATACACATAGAAAAGACTCTGTATGAATACATTGGATATTCTTAAGGGAACTATGTGGATAAAGTATCGACAAATAAACTTGGTTATCGGAATTTTTTTCTAACGATAGGTATTATTTGTTTTTGTTTCGCTAACACAACAAAGATAAAAATGTTTAATTATTATAATAATATTAGTCTCTGTTACTGAGGCAAATGACGATGTATCCTACTTATATTGTTTGAGAGAATGTATGGATGTACGTTTGTTATTATTTCCCGCAAAACCAGCTGGACAGATTGAGTTGAAATTTGGTATGTAGATAGGTATTACCCTGGATTAACACATAGGATCCTTTATATCCCGGTATTGCCCCGGGAACGGGTACTACACAGGGGCATGGTGAGTTCATAATATATGTTGTTCCAATCTTAGCTTATTACCATCAAAACAATAGGCTATACCAATGTAAAATTGAAACTGATTAGGTTCTATTTATAGTAAGTAGGATTTGTCAGTGCGTTGCGGTTTTCTAAACCGGTGGGCTGGCTTGAATTTCGCTATACGTTTCGTCATAAGGTCCTTGTGGGTGTTCACTGTTCACTTAATAAACAAATGCGGGTTACACTCGCGATTTAGTATATACTAGCCGTTGCTTGCGATTTCGTCCCCGTCGATTTCTTTTTCCATTATTTCTTCGCTGCTATTAGTCCCAGCGTGATGTTATATAGCCTAAAGCCTTCCTCGATAAATGGTCTATTTAATAAAAAATAATTTTTCAATTTGAATCAGTAGTTACTGAGATTAGCGCGTACAAACAAACAAACTCTTCAGCTTTATTAAATTAGTTAGTAGTTTGCATTTATCGATTTAAAAAGGGTTGTACATTACAGAACATTTTTTTACATTCTCTTAAAAAAATAAACTTGTCTAAGTACAGAGACTTACATATTAACATATTATGAGTAACATAGTCTTAATACTAAAATATTACAGTCCCAGATTTTGGATTCTTAGATACAAAATCATTTTCGTACTCCAGCCACGACACTTGCCAATATTTTTTAGTATTATACGTTTTGTTGAATATAATTTGTTAAAAATCTTGTAGTTTTTGATTCCTTCTGTAAAGTGATCTATGTATTTAGATTGAGTTGTTTAAAAACTCTATTTACACGTCTGAAAGTTGAACTGTCATTTTTTGGTAGTAATTTTAACTACAAACCTTTAAGCGTTCCCGAGAAAGGGTGAATAGACGAAGGGTTAAACAAAATCGACGTAATGGTTTTGTTTTTTCCTTTAATTGATTGGAACATTAAAAATGAATAATGTAGCACAATTAGGGTGTCTAGGTTCATAACCGGGTTTTCCCGATAATTACCATGTGTCATTTGGGTATTTACTATGCCCTGTGTCAATTTAGAAATCGATATAATTGTAGTGTTGGATACAGTTGATTTGATACAAGTAAGTATGTATGTAGTTACTAGCTCCGCCTCGCGGTTTTACCCGACGTAGCTTATTAATTATGTAGTATATTTAATATTATGCATTAATTTTATAATAAAGGTATCAACCCACTACAACGTATCATACTATGACCGTGCTATGAACGTATCAGACACGTCAAGCAACCCGATACGCTCTACTATGCCCACTAGAGGGTATCAAAGTCGTATGTATCGACAATACTTGCCGGTCCGAGCATGGCACGCGACGGTGCTGGTCGGTAACAGAACGGGCTAGTGGCCATGCTCTCATACTTTTTAATACAGAGAATATTTATTTTGCCTTACACCCTCATAGCACGGTCATAGAATGATACTGTGTAGTGGGCAGAGACCTCAATAAATATAAATGTTTGTTGAATTACTCTATGTAGAAACAACTTCTATAAAGTCATTTTATAAATACCCGCGGTTTCAGCCGTGTACTTTCAGAAAACGTCTTGTCAATCGGGATTGACCAAATGCGTTCAGTAGTTCTAACGCTATAAAGCAAGATACAAACATACGTACAAACTTTCGCGTTTATAATATAAGTAGGTAGTATAGTAGGATTTACGGGTAAAGTACGCGTCACGAATCTTTAGCGCTGAACGAAACCTGCGCAGAAGTTAAGTCGTGTTGTGTTTCTCGCACCAATACGTCAATTATGAGCGCGATTCTGCCGATGCGCAGCTATTCTCGTCCAGCGCTAAACATAAATGACGCGTACTATAACTGGTTTTATTGCGTGATTCTACCCGCGCTGAACAAATTCATCATAAATTTAAGACTGTGTTATTGTCTATGCAATCTATGTTACAGGTTTCTTCTAAGCTTGTAGTTTTTGCGTGAGAGTTAAACTTACATCCTCGCAAACCGTTGTATTAAAAACAGTTATATGTGTATTCATAATTATGTGGGATTATCTTAAACAAAGATCTCGGTCAATGGTTGTTTTTGAGACAAGAGAGAAAATTAACCTTGGTAGTATTCGCAAAAGGTTTAATGAGACACTTTCTCCTAACTACGCGTATGGGTATATTTCAAAATGAAAGCATAAATAAGGCTTAGTTATATTTGTGTTCGTGGAATTGAGCAGTCTCAGTTTTTAAAACATGGGAAGATATGACGGTCACGATCTTGCTTTACCTGAACTACAAATATACTGAAACCTTTTTAATCGTCATCTATTTCTAGACTAATATATAAAGTAGTAAAGTTTGCGTGTTTGTTAAATTGTAAGGGGTAATCTCGGAATCTACTGAACCGATTTTAAAAATTCTTTCACCAATAGAAAGCCACATTATTGCTGAGTATCATAGGCTATATAAAATATGTATAAAAAACTGAAAAGGATAATTAACATTATGTCCAACGAAGTGGGCACGGGTTAGAACCACCAGTAAAGTTACTTAAAGAGTTAATATTGATATAGTTTTATTTATAAATAGAGAGCGGTTAAATTATAAACGTTTATAGTTATTTTTAACCGTCTTAGAAAGAATGCTTACATACGAACTTAAGCAGAGGTTGTTGTTGCGTTGACCACTTTCCGAACGTAAGCACATTTATTTTTATCTAAAAATTTTTAAATATTATAGACTGCTATCAATCATTGAGTAGCTTATTTATAGTAAGGACATTATTTCTTAGTAGATCTTTAAAAAAAAAATAGTATCTGGGGTACCATAAAATGTTAGTACAGTTTTATAACATGATACTTAAAACCTGGAGTTTAGACATAAAAATAAATAGAAGAACGTAGGAAGTGCAATGAACTCTCAAGGTTCCTAAGTTACTTAAGTTATTACCGGCTTGAAGATCTCAAGCCCAACTTATACATAAAATGATGCTTGATAAGATAAAGACTGTATATGGAAATTAGTCTGAGCTAAGAGTAAAAATAAAAGCTCAAATCGTTGTAATTCGTAAGCTATTTTATTGGAAGCAGCTGGAAACGAATGGTGTAATATATGTTAATTTGTAGCGGCTGTTATTAATGCGACATTTCTGAATCGCGCTATTAAAGTTTTTTCAAGATAGTATATAGTGGAACCTGTTTACGAGGGTAAATGAAACGTCTGTCAATAAGGTCTTAACATTTGAATTTGAACACGCGGGTCTCTGGAACTACTGTTGAACGTTATAATTATAATTTACTAGCTGTTGCGCGACTTCGTCCCCGTTGATTTGTTTTTCCACTCTTTCTTTTAGTCGCAGCGTGATGTTATGTAGCCTAAAGCCTTCCTCGATAAATTGTCTATTCAATAAAAAAATAACTTTTCAATTCGAACCAGTAGTTCCTGAGATAAGCGCGTTCAAACAAACAAACAAACAAACTCTTCAGCTTTATATATTAGTACGTTACGGTAAAATGGAGAAAGAGTTCTCTGCCTCTATTTTCCTCTCTACGGATGAGAGAGACTAGCACTACTCAAGAAAAAGAGTAAGAGACTCTTTCTAGATTGTATTTCTATAAAGAGAAACTACCAGTTTATCAGAAATTGTCTTCCGAACCGGTGGTAAATGTTCTGTAAAACCATGACGATTCAAGTGTTACTATATGTAGCCTAGTTGAATAAAGATATGTTTGGCCAAAGCCAAAGCCAGTTGATACAAATATCGACAATAACTAGAAGTTCCGGCACTAACCGCCATTGTGTCACTATTGAGTATTGACGATTATACACGCTACCACTTTCACATTTGTAACTAATCCTAGCTACCCTACAAGGTAATATGAGGCGTCCTTGCGTCACTGTTTCTGTCTAGACCAGTTTTCCCATCCGCCTTCATATAAGTTTACGTATTTATATGGACGTCGCAATCTTCGTAACATATTCCTACTTCCCTATTATTCTAGATACTAATTCAAATACAGTTATGTTAGGATTATGCTAAGTAAGCTAATCGTTGGTGGATGTCGTGTATAGACATTATCTTTTAATCTTAAAGCTAGTTCCGGACTTAAAATAAACACTGTTCTACATTTTTATAAGATGGTGACGGTTAAGTTTTATTATTCTTAGATAGAGGGAGGTCTTTTAGCACTTCAACATAGTATAAATATTTATCTTTAGTTAAAAGTATCTTAGGTAGATTGAAAATAACTTGCATTTATAATTTCAAGTGAGTCACTCGAATACATCTATTGATAGCTAAAGTATAATTTAATTTATACAGTTGGAGTGTATTCATAACCCTATTTTTGACGATGTGATTTTTCTGATTGAGTAGTGTAAACCTTTATCAAGTTGGATACATAAAATATTAATGTTATGATGATTTTTTTTATATCAGGTACTTATTATCCTTGCGAAATTCCTTATCAGCTTATAATCTGATTCTCTCCTTTCTCAGATTATAGATACCAATCTATAGTCCTATTAATTTCCCCAATGTTGTTCACGAGATTGGAACATTAGTACAGACAGTTTTACGATCTTAACATGGATCGTCGCCATGTTATTTATTCCTTTGTAACTGCCTCCATATTTGAAAATATTCCATTGATATCTTTCGCAAGCTCTTCTTGCCAATTATCTTCTCTTTGATATTATGATTGCAAGCAATCGGCCGTTGTATAATTTATCTTTGTCCCGCAATAGTAGGTACTTTTTGTTATGATAATAACATAGCACAATAGTGAAATATTGATACAATATTCTCAGTACTGCTCGTCGTTCCACTCTGATTTGCCGAAGATAACTGTTTGCGAATAGCTCATAAATTGGTGTCGTATATCTCATTATGTTGTGCAAAAATATAGAAAGATTTCTGCACTGTGTTTTGGATATTTAATACTTAAACGTAGGAGGTAATTTAAGTAACCAAAGTATATGTAATATGTATGTTTTTGATTATCGAGAATTTGATCACGCAATATGCTATCCAATTGAGCGAAAGGGTGGTCGGATAGTTCGTGACCTGTGTCCATGAAAATTCGCAATATGATGTCATGAATCTCTAACCGGCTTTTCTTTGAAGTGGAAATAGAAGAAGTATTAACTAAAAATTGGGCATCAGTATTTGTTTCTTACAAAAGTTACCAAGTTCAGTATTAGTAAGATTCCAGGTGGCTACAATCACATATTATTGTATCAAAACACCCCGATAATAGTGTTTATAATTTAGTCTCAAGTATTACAATTCCATGTATTCCCTGACTCATGTAATTATCGTCATATAACTTTATGACCATGTGTTATAAACGCTTAGCTATTTAAGAATCATTGACTCACAATAAAATAGCCAGTCACTACTCATTACGCGAATAACGGCATTTTTATCTCGCACTAATGTATGACTTCTTGTGCGGAATAGCGGTTCAAGTTATGAGGATAAGTTTCAGAACTTGGTGCTAATTAATTTGTTTAAGAACTGTATTTTTAACTAGCTGTGCCAGCGACTTCGCCCGCGTAAAGTGACTGGGCAGCATTTTGAAAATGCCTAACCCGCGCCAACAATCGTTCAGCAAGTTCAACATGATTCTTTAAATTGCCATAACTTTTTTATTTATCAACCGATTGACATGAATTAAACACTAAATGTTAAGTGAAGCTTGCCACAATATATCATTGAAACCCTCATCTAGATAGGATGAGCCGTTTCTGAGATTAGCGTGCACAAACAAACAGACAAAAATTCCAAAAATTCATTGTTTTGGGTTCTATTGCGTTAATAAAGGTCTCCTATAATATTTTTTCTCATATATCTTCCATGTACAGACAGCGACTCGTTACGTTTTTATTATATGTATAGATTGTTGGTATCCTCGTATGGCTTTTTTACTCAGTTTCGCGATATAATAATTTGAAACAAACAATTATTTAAATGGAGACTGAGAGAAAGACTAGGTTCTTAGATGTTCTTTGTTAGGAAGCGTCAGCGTCAGCTTTTAATTAAAATAAGCTTTTAATTCTTTCCTTTTCTTTGTGTAAAGTTAAAAAGTATGTTTTGGCCTTATATTCAAAGCCGAATTTGACCCACTTTCTAATGCCCGATTTAGCTGAAATTCAGTACCACGACAATTATTTGAAAATTCTATTTAAATACGCTACCATGCAGGTGTAGTAAATAATTACGCAGCACCATTTAGCACTTTCAACTTTCCATATAAAAGTACTATTGTAAAATCATACATGTCTCTATACAAAATATTACTTAAACCGGCCTCACTCGTAACGACATAAGATAACGCTTTAACCCTGCAGATGTATCGAACGTGTGAGAGACAAATCGTTGCAGATATAACTGGACAGAAAATATCGTTTTTAGCAGTATCTGACGTCAGATCGACGTCGATATATAGACTGTAATCCCGTTACAGATGTAGCAAAGGCTTAAATCAGATGACACGGTCAGAATCGTTTAAATCGAATGTAAGCGACACTTTAACATTCCCATGACCATAGTCTTACACTCAATCCATAACTTCGTACATGCGTGTTAAGTCCTCACTGTATAAATTAATAGCAAATTACAAGACAATGACGCTCATGCAATTGAAACGCATAGAAAGTCCATTATTGGACGGAGCGCGCACGTCATCCGATTGACAATAGCGAATATTAATGCTGATAGTGATGCCTATATAAATCATTTGACTGTTGAGATACATCACATGTTAGTCATACGAATTCGATACATTCAAGTTTCGTCATAACAAAATAGACATTAAAAAGTAAAAATATATTTCTCATAGAGTGGAGCGAAGATTGTGGTAATTTAGGCTAACTCTATCACGGGAATTGCATAAAATCCTTTGCGGAGATTTAAAGCACTATGCTATAACTGGCTTTATCCAAGTCAGCTCCACAACCAGCTTAATACGTCCTAATTAAACTCTTATAACAGGGGTAACTCCTCATAATAAAAGTAAAACAGGGCTCAAAATGTATCTCTACTTCAAACGGGTTGATTATGTGTGACACCAATAGCTCAGACTGAATTACTTGTGCGGATATTAAATATCCAAATCCGCGAATAAAAGGATTCCTATATGGCTTCTGGAGGGTTGGTGCTTCATCATATTTGCTTACAAATGTATTTTTGGAAGGTTTTACATACAAATAATCTGTAAGACCTAATCCTATTATTATAATCTGAGGCATATCTCGGTCAAAAATCTCTTCCGGGATTTCATTTCAGTTCAGATTTTCCGGCTGTTCTGGGAAGTTTTCAAGTGGGAGAATTCAAGTCTAGTCTGGTCAAAACAAATTTATTTGAACGTTAGGTATTAGTGCAAAAAGTGGACTCCAACGCGTGTTAATTAATGGTTCACATTCCACTTGCAAGAGAGACCTCACACGAATTCAGTTAAACAAAATGCCGATAATGAATAAAAACAACGGCGAATATGTATTGTAGGAAAGTGAAGTCGTCATTGAGACGGCCATTGACTTATTCTCAAGGACTCGAGATAATGCGAGACGATGCAAATAATCCTCTGCAATTCAATCGACGCGAATGTTTTTCGGCGTTCTCATTATGTTTTTTACTCTATTTAATAATTATCATCTTTGGTACTGGTATTTCACTAGTTTTAGTGTTTGATTTTTTAGTTTACTCTACTAGGTTCTGAAATAAAAAACTTTCAGTTTGTTTTCTATTTATGACGAGAATGGGGATATTCTTGTATATTTTAAGCAGTTTAAAATCAAGTAGTATAGAGACGTCGTGGTTTGTAATTACCTTCTCCTATCAGCGTTTACAGGAAGCCCCATGAATGCTAAAGAGGCTCATTGTATCGTCAATAGTAATTAATCTGTGGAAAAAAGCCTTTAGACCCTGATTTTTTTTTAACATTGATAGTGGTATGTAGTAAATTTCGTTATTTATTTCATGCGGATGGAACCGAGAGATGACAGATATGGATTTTATTATAATACTAGCTGGCCCAACGCGACTTCGTTGACACTATTATTATACCTACCATACCTCTATCATTTGTTTTTTGACTAAAAACCTTCCTCGTACCACCGCTTAGATTTAAACCACTTCCAAATTCCAATACAATAATATCATACCATGCAGCTGTTCTGACGAGGAATTGGAAAATGCCCATAGTACAACTACC
>JADANM010003353.1:8219842-8247844 GCA_026213755.1 Eurema hecabe | reverse complement strand
TTTTAAGAAATCCGTGAACTGGAAAGTACGATCCGTATATCGGATCGCAAACTGTTCAAGAGTTACGAAGCTGTAAAGGACTCTTCGGACCTCAGCGCTTTCGACCCTATCCTAGAGGAAATAAGGGTTATTGTTCCTTGCTCCTTATTATTTTTGAGATTTTTTTTTGTAGAAAGGCGGGAAAATTTGTTGTATTTAATGTTGAAAACTCTACGTGTAAAATTTATAGCCATTTCTGGTATATAATGTAAATAATCTAAACTAACTTAATACGAAGGTTATGCTAGAGTTTTTAATTATAGCTAGTCATCTCCAAGTAGGACATTATATTAACTTAATTTGTTTATTATTTAACCAGAATAAGCAAAGCGCTCTAGAAGGCCTAGAGCGGTTAATAGAAAATCGACGGAACTCGATATCCAAAAAGCCGACACACCCTTTGCCTCTGCCAGCTCATAGCAACGATGGTAATATGTTTTATATCTTGTATTAACTGTGAGCGCTTTCTGCAGGACGAACTGACCCGAGTAATAGGGAGCCAGGCTATAAACAATACCAAATTTTAATATATCTTTATTCAACTAGGCTACATATTATAATAATCATAAAAAAGCCTTTTAATTTTCCTCAACTCTTATATGATATGATTCATTTAATAAATTGTTACTAATGAGTTAGTATACATAGTTCATTAAAATCTAGTTATTAGTGTTGTTTGTTCTTACTTCCGAGCTAAGGATCCCTTTACGGGTAAAGGCCTTCCTCCATCCTCTTCCAGTATTCCCTATTTGCCGCTACAGTCGTCCAGTCTTTTCCAGCGATTTGTACAATGTCATCAGACCACCAGCTAAGATCACAGCCGGTAGCCAGGCTACATATAGTAACACTTAAATTGTCATTGTTTTACAAAAAAATCATCTACCACTTCAGTAAGCATGTTTCTCTACATTGGCAACTTTTGTTCTGATTTCCTTTGCTACCTGACTAAACATCAAAAAACTTAAGGTTGAACTTATTTGTAATAGATATTTATAAATTTCCCTTTATCAGATGGTTCCCTATCGAGTCGCAAGCGGCACGAGGGCAGTCGCCGCTCGAGCAAGCGTAGAAGAAAAGACACAATACGAGAACCACGTTCTGTTCCATTATCTGGTGAACCCAGCACGCATGAACCTCAACAGGTGAGGAATAGCTTTGTAGTTATCTCCTTTGCTTATGTTTATAACAAAGAAGGAAAACGAGCAGGCGAGCCACCTGCTGGATAGTAGTCAACACTCGCGGAGCCTGACAGCTTTGGAGTGGGTTGCCGATTTTTATAAAGATGTATGGAGAGCGTAGTCTTGAAGCACCACAAGTTGTGATTCGCCGAAAATAGCATATGGAAGAGCTGATTCCACAAGGTGGTGGTGCGTGGTAAAAAGTTTCTTTTAAAGCGCACTGTTGTTGGCTGCCAGCTGGAAAGGTGGTGCGGATGGTATTGCCACCAACGACATGCAGTGCGGTGGCGGAATTCAGCAGCAAGTAACATTCCAAAAAACTTTTTGGAGAACTTCCCATAGTAAATTCGGTAGAAGATGCGTCTCAAGAGGGATGGGATTTCGTGACCCATATGTAAATGGGACCACTCATCCAAGTAAAAAAGGGCTTAAACTCTATTCCAAAAATAATTATAAATTGTCCCTAGGTAACCCTCTACATTCAAGGCTCATCAATATCCAATACACACACAGTGCGAGACATTCTGTTCTTCAGTACAAACTGATCAATAAACATTTTGTAACACGACTTTTGTTTGATTTATTAGTCCCTGTATATATTTTAGAGGTTAAGCAATTAGCTTGGTATAGTATAATACTTACTAATATTTATTGATTTCTCGTTGTATCTGGACTAAGTCTTTCTAAAAGACTGGCAACCCACTCCAGAAGCTCTACTCAGAACACAATCGATGTCGATTTTTATTATTTACGATACAGTTTTTGAGCAACTTCGAATTAATATAAAATCTTTTTTGTTTCTGTTTCGATAACATTCATTATTATTTTATTACGATTGCATTCGGATCAGATACTTCGAGCTGTCACGCTTTTTGAGTGTTCAAGGGCGGTAATGTACACTTTCCATCAGATGCTCATCTCATCTCATCTGCTTGTTTAGCCCCATGTTTTAAAAAGTCAACCAACGATTATTCTTTGTTCAGGTGACCCTGTACATCCGGGGGGTACCAGGTTTTGATCAAGAGGTTCCCCGGTCCAACGGCGTTTTCTACTTCACAGCTACGTAATAAACTGTGTCTCAAAACCTAAATGTCCATAGTAAATTTTTACATTTGAACTGACTGTTATTCTATATGTTTATGATGTCCTAAAGAGAATTATGGTAATTGGGGTTGCCTGATAGTAAATGAACATCTCCAACTTCAGTCGCAAATCTGAGATTCTCGAGGATGAAAAAGCGTAGAACATACGGTCAAATTGAGAAACCTTTTCATTTTTTTTGAAGTGGGATGAAAAAGGGTAAAGAAAAAAATGTATTAAGAAAGGAATTAATGAGGATAAATAGGACTCCGTACACGACACGTATTATATCAATATATGCGGAATGTATGGATATCTCGGATGAGATGCCATAAGCTGCACCTAGTTTTCGCCTGTTTCCTGAAGGAGTCCATAGTTGCTATTCAAATCGTTGTAACGCATGGCTCTATTATCGTTGTAACTTGTAACTTAACTAAATTTTAATTCATCTGGTTATTTTTTAAAGAAATTTTTAAATTTAACTGTTTATACTATTTTAATTGTTTTTCTTGATTTTAAACTTGTGGGCTTCTAGTAAGTAGTATGTAATCACGTAATGTACTAAGGAAAATCTCGGAAAAAGGAAAAGAATAATATAAAAGAACATTTTAATGAATGCTTTATTACATAATATGATTAATAATTATCTATATAGGATTGCTATAAAGGGTCTGTATTTATCATCACATCTGTCATCTGTCAATTAGATTTCTTTGAAGACGAGCTGGCCCCTTCTTTCGCTTCTGGGTCTTCAGGTTTCGGCTGTGTTCGAAATTTAAAAATTAGTCGCCATAAATATCACATCGAACAAATAATATTTTAAACATACCATTGACAAAATATTTAAACTATATAATATACCAACCGACTGATTTCTGGACTGAATTTAAAAATGTTATTTAAAAGTTCAGTTAGTTCATGTTAATTTTTGTGTAATCCTTAAACTGGAGAAGAACCTTTTCCACCTCTATTATATTTTAAAAAAGTAGCCCTAATAAACTTTGTTCACACGCTCTATGTACAATTTTTATCAAGATCCCATAACATATTCTCTAGATCCCATAACACATGGGCTGCTTAGCAAGGCACTAGATGGCGCTGTGCTAAAATAAGGGTACTAATTATTACTATTAATTATTATAACACTAGCTGCTGCCCGCGACTCCGTCCGCGTGACCTTTCATGTAAACTTTCACCTCCCTTCCCCCTTTTCAACCCTCTTTTTCAGTTAAAAAGCAGCCTATGTTCTTTCTCAGGCTCTAGACCATCTGTGTACCAAATTTCTTTCTAATTGGTAATAGTTACTTTCGCATTAATAATATTAGTATAGATTAGTAGGGCTATAATTTACCGTAGTGGTCGTCGTTGTTGGTGGTTCCGTGCCTGCATCAGCGTCTTGTATCTTAGGCTCTGGACTGGCAGACCGGTCGACGGAATGACATAACTATAATACAGATTATAAACAAAACATAAAGAAACACGTAACACATAACCTTGTAATTTATTAATGTCGGTAAAATATGGTTCCATGGCTAAAGTTTTAGATTTTAGTGTTTAAAAAAGTTTTTTTTTACTTTTCTTTACTGCCAGACACTATTTCTCTATAATTTTCTAAAGAGTAAATTATTGACTTCCGAGTTCCGGTCAATACCTTAATTGTTGGCCAAATGCTAAAGATCTGAATTACTATTGTATAGCGTAATAAAAACTTATAAATTGACAGCAGTTTAATTTGTCGCTGCTGTACAATATTACAGTCATTATTTTGTTTTATTTGAGAGAGGAAAAATTCTACAAGGGATACACCCGCTTCAAGTGGACTTTCGTTGATTTCCTACGGAAACCACTTCTAAGTAATTTTCCGGTGTACGTTTCCACAGTCCACACCTCGAGTTGGGTGGCGGGAACGCCAACGCATTCTTTAGCGAGCCCACAGATAATGCATTAATCCCAACCTCATCTAAACCAGCCGCAGACACACTAAATAAAAAACAAATACCTGTACAGCAATGACAGCGAAAATCGTCAACAACACAATAGTTTTCATCTTGACCGTTGTCTGTCAAAACACAGCTAAGATTGATCTCAAAAATTAACTCGCCGCCATTTTATAAGCCCGCCGCGGAAAAATCCGTAACCGAAATGAAAATAAAAACAATTTTCCAGTCAAACATAATCACGTTTATAAACAATGAAATCTTATCGATTTGTTTTTTTTTTTGCATTATTTCATCGAGCTAATGAACAATGCGCTTTGTCGAGGCGGGTTTAAGAAGATTTTCATGTATAAATTTATTTTGTTACTAGCGAACTGCCGCGGCTTCGGACGTATTGTAATAAGCATTTTCTATACATATTAAATTATTAACCTTCATTTCTATAATGATAAATAAAAAAGTGTTTATTGCTACTAAAAAAATAAAAATTAAAAACATTATAAAATCAATAACGTAGAAACGTAGCAAAAAGCGACATCGTAGCTAATGCTATCCCGAGGGCGAGCTCTCAATATAGCGCTGACAAGAAACTGGCGTGCAATATAACCATAGGAATCTAATTAATAAGTTACTTTTATAAGGCAACTCATTGTTTTAATTTCTATGAAAAAAAAAAGATACAGAACAGAACTAGAAAGCGTCTTAGTTTCTAGAATGAGCAAGTACAGAGTTGACTTAATCCTATTTGGCGATTTTTTTGTTCCAATTGTCCAGATAAACTTTTATTAGAAGTATTATTTAAAAAAAGTAACTCTATAAGTATTAAGTAGGTATCTAGGTGCATTATTTTATTGTCCATGGACTATAATTAAATTGATAGCAAAATTATTTTTTTCCATAGCCCATTGTCCATCCGATCCGTAACTAATTAATTAGTAGACTGTAATTGGAATTTTAATGAGAAAATTTTGTAATTAAGTACGTCTCAAGTTAGTATGTTAAGGACTTTAAAAGCCTTCTTAGAAAAAAGGTTATTCAAAGAAGCTTTATGCCTTACTGGAGACGTAAGAAGATACTACAAGATACGTCTGTACGAGTAGTCTCATTGTAAAGTTATGTTTAAAAGGAAAAATTTAAAATACAGATATTATATTACTTTCACTTTTACAAGTAGATAATATCTTGTTATAGTTATAAAGTATAATATTATTATTATGAACATACAACTTACAGTTCTGTTATGGATTAAAGACTACTTAAAATATGTATACCAAGAAATATTTTCCTTCAGATTCTTGCTTTTATCTTTGTATAACGAGTGAGAATCAAAATGGTCAAAGTACTACTTTTTACATATCTTGGAATCCAATGTGTAAAAGTATTATACAATATTTATTTTATTGCAACGACCTTTTCGGTTAATTAGTCAGAAAACTTAGTAACTATATCTTTAAAAAAACCATTGACAGGAGACATATGAATGACAGTTAACATACGGATGAGTGTGACGTTCCTTTCTCAACTTGATATTATTACGTCAAGTCCACATGTAAATAATTGTAATTTAAAAAACATAAAACATGATTATTGAAAAGAAAAAGAAACGTGTATCTAAAAAGAACAAAGCAGCGTGGCGAAAGCATAGTGATATTCGTGATGTAGAAGAGTTTTTGGAAGATCAACGCTTAGAAGAAAGACTAGGGTAAGGTTATGTTGACATGTCGTACTTTTTGATGTATATTTTGAATTTAATTATGATACATTCTCTTAATTATAAACAGCAAATATCTCAGCTTTTCAAAGCGCATTTATATATTATAATGATAATGATAGCATTTATAGTGATAAACTACAACTAACATTATTATATACTATAAATAAATCTCAATTTCTTCATACTAGGCGTTTCGATGAAAAGAAAGATGATGAAATCTTTCTGCTAGATACTGTTGGTGATGGTCAGAAGGATGAGAAGCCGGACACTAAACCGTTATCTGCTAAAGAGCAAAAGAGGTCTAAACTAAATGAAACACCAAGATGTTTTCAAATTCTTCTTCCGTCATCCAAGGTATTTGTATATCTTTATTTATTAAATTAAGTTATTATAAAAAATAAAATGATTAATTATGATTTAAGTAAACTTACATTTAATTTGGAACTTATAATGGAACTTCAACCATCAGGAGTGCATCCAGCTCGTTTACCCTCTTCTTATTATAAAAAAAACTTATGACGTCAATATAAATACTAACAATTGGTAATATAAAATCATTGATTTATAAAGAACTAAATGTTCTTTCTACAATCAATAGTTTTTTTGAAATAAAATAGAAAAACATACTATTACTATTATAGGTTGAAGATCCAAACAAAAAACGGAATACAGTCAAACCGGTTGGATCAAAGCCCAAAGATCTCTCAAATTTAACTAAGAAGAGACAAATAGAAAAGGGTGTTTTACAAAAGAAGGTTGAATTGATAAAGAAAAATAAGAAAATAGCTTACAATAAAAAGAAGAAGTCTAAAGTTATACGGCAGACATTTGATAAGAATTTGTGGGAAGCCGACTGTGAGTAAATGAGTCTTTTATTGCTTTACAAATAAAAAATATACTAAGCATATATAAAGAAGTTAATTATGTATAATTATAAATATATTAGTTAATTATAAAGGACTAGCTGACCCGTGCCCCCTTCGCTAGGCATAATGTTAGTAAACCTTTTTGATCTTTTGGTTTTTTATATAGCCTATGATGCTCTACTCTAGCAATAATGTGGCTTTTCATTGATTGATGAAAGAATTTTTAAAATCGGTTCAGTACATTCCGAGATTACCCCTCACAGTTTAACAAGCATACAAACTTTACTTCTCTATAATATTAGTATAGATTAATTTCCAGGGCTGTCTTGTGCCTAATAAATGTTTGTGTTTTGGCAACTTATCTATTCATCAAGTTTTCCATTACGGAGCATAGTGCGACTCAGTGGCGCACATTGCCAAATGGTAAATCTAATTGGAAAGTGAACTTTTAACTTGTGAACTGAAGGAGCAAGATTGTGCCAAGCATTGCTGTAGTTAAAACAGTCCACAATAAGCATAACGCTGCATAATGCTGTAATTGGAATACTAGGCTAGTTATAGAGTCTTACAAAGTTTTGTGTTTCATAGCTGGGATTATACATCTCATTAATAATGTTGACATCATATTGAATGTTTTTAAATCACACTTTACAGTGGTAAGCAAAGGTATACCAGCTACTTTGTGCGAAGAGTTCATATCACCCGAAGCACAACTTCACAATGTCCACACGAGCCAGCGGTTGCGCGCGAAACCTCCTCCACCCAAGACTGTGGTCACTCGGGTAGCCGTAGAAACACCACATCCCGGTGTCAGCTATAACCCATCTTTCCAGGTTGGAACTTTTACTTTAACTATGAAAAATAATTGAAACTATACTTAACTATGTAATGGGTGAAACTAACATCTTTACTATATTATCTCATTCATTAGAATTGGTCTAGTGTTTTAGGAACTATAATCAAACATACTATGAAGATATGTTTAACTATAATTATAAATACATATAAATTTCTCATAGTCGAAGTTAAAATATCTTTATTAATCTAGGTTAAAAATTTTAACACTTGAAACATGGTGTTGTAAAACAATTGTTTACCATTTATTGTTTTTGTTATTACTCTATGTAGTTACATTAATAATTTAATCATATAATTTCAGGAACACCAAGATCTTCTCCAACAAGTGGTGCAGCATGAACAGAAGATGATGAAGAAGGAGGCCCACCTGCTTCGAGTCACCAATAAGATGTTCCGAAGGGTCACTGTTAAGGCCAAAGAGGTTTGTATATTGAAATTACTTAAACTGAAATTTAATAATCATTTAATTATTATACATAAGAGTATGTGCACATAACTGTAAAGGAAGCGAATTTTTTATTTAATTTTTATAGCAACAAAAACTTACCAGTGTAATTAAATAAAAATAAAATAAATTTATTACGGTTAAATAGTGAGATTTATATTTTAAAAACTGTCTGTTTTAAAATTCTCTGGTAAATTTTAAAAACTCAAAGTTACACAATCATTCTTTATGTGCGAAGTAAACGACTATAAGTGAATGTTTTTCGCTTGTTTTAATCATATTTAAAACTTTAACATCAATTCTGCTTAAGTATATACATATAATAGTAGTGGTTTTAAGTTTAATGGCTTGTTTATTCTATGGGCTTTTTTTTTGTTTAATGTAACAACTTAAAGGTGTGTTTAAAACATAAAAAAAATCGCTTGTAAATTTAACCATATATTTATAAAATCTTGTTTAAGGGCTTAAAAATTAACCGAATTTGTTTGGACTGACAAACATTCACACATTCATACAAGTATACATTCTCACAAAGTTTTCCAGCTATAAAATTTTTAAATTTTCCAGAACCAATGGATAGAAGAAATGAGTGAAGGACTACCACAACCATCGAAGCCTGAAGACCTGTCTGATGCCAGTGACAATGAGTACAGGGCCATAAACCCGCCCGTGCAGAACAAGAAGAAAGACCACAAGACCAGAAGGAGACAACGGGAGATGTTAGAAGAGAAGGAGAAACGCAAGCGGGAGAAGATTGATAAGAAGAAGATCACGGATCTGTATAAGTGAGTGGTTTATTTTAATCTTACTATATATAAATTATGTGAAATTATGTCGCTTGACTCCTAAACTACAAAACCGATTTTAGATTAAATTTGCTCATCGTGTACAGTTTGATCCAACTTAAAAGGCTATTTCACTGTCTACATTCCTACATATGCTTAAATCTTTAAAACTACGCAACCAATTCTTATCTGGTTTGTGGAGTAGAAGTGTGGGAGTGACTCTTCAAATAAAACTGAAATTCTTCTCTGCTTTTTTATTGTTCACGAGTTCACAATAGAGACGATAAACCTCGACTGGTTTAGTTTTATACATTTGCCGGGACACACATATCGACATTACTGATTCAGCGAATTGCAAATGTGTGTGTCCCTATTTTAGAAGATAGAGTGGAAGTTTTAAATGTATAATACATGCATAATATATGAGAGAGATGCCGAGGCGGGTCTCTAGTTTACTAGTAAATAGAAAATTAAATGTAGCATAAAAAAAAAAATTACCCGTAGTGACGGGTAATATTAGATAGCGCTGTGTTCAAAGGCGTCCTCAAGTATCTTATTCATTCAACGTTTATATTTACAGAATCCGTCAGCTCAAATCGTCAATCTTCAAAGCGGAGAAGACAAGAGAAGAAGAGAGGAAGCGTCGTGAAATAAAGAAGAAGCAAGAAGCAGAAACCGCTCTTCCAGAGCTGAACGCTCACAAGGCACCGATTAAGGAACCAGATTTTGTACCTCCAGAGGAACTTTCAGGAGATTTGAGAACTTTATCAGCTAATAGTGAGTATTGGTTGTATATAAATAGCCTTATTAATAACCTAAACGAAAGTTAAACTGAGTTAATTGACTACTAACAGTGCCTCGCGGTTTTACCCTAGTAGTTCCCATTTCAGGAACAGTACTGGGTGGCAAAGTATCCTATGTGTTAATCCAGGGTATCATCTCTCTACGTACCAAATTTCAACTACATCGGTCGAGCCGTATTTGCGTGAAAGAATAAAAGACATACATCCATACATAGGATAGTAGGATGTAAAAAAATTTTGTATTGTAAATAAATATTGAAAACTGCACTTTTTTTAAGATTTACAATACAAAATTGTTTTTACCTTATGCGGGTTTTTTTAATGTTTAAAACGTTTCTATAAGTCAAACGTCATATTATATTTAAATGACTCTAATTTTTGAGTACTTTTAAACGGTAGTGACGTTAGTAGTAATTAATAAACGACCACGCAACGGCAACGCGAAGAATGACTCCTTAAAATCGTTTTATGTCTCATTCACACTTTGAAACTTGTGCTTTGACAATTTGGATTGAATATTCCTATATATATAGGTATTCTTTAAACATTAAATTTTACTATTTCACCGTAATAAATTTATTTGGCAAATAAATACAACATAAAACTATTAATAAAGGCATTGTTGATAAAGAAAAATATTTCTATAACATAGTACAGACTCTTATGCGACTAAAGGTTTTTAATACTAATTAAATATTTTTTATACTATAGAAAATTTACTTCGAGAGCGATTTGAGTCTCTCCAAAGACGAGGAGTTCTCGCAGCTTCCAAGGTGATGATGAAGAAGAAACGCCACGTCAAAAGCTACTTTAAACCAGGGCATAAAGTCACGGACAATGATGTCGAGAAATATATAACTAAGCTCCAGAAAAACACCAAGAAAAGCATTTCTGCTCGAGCGTAATGTTGTTTTTAATATAGATAAGGAATAAATGAGTTAAATGGAATTTTGTTTTTTTTGTGTGTGTTTGGGGTGTGTAACAGAAATGTGTGGTTATATTTTTGCGTGATGTTCAGATGCTCATAGATAGTCTATATACAAGTCCCCACATTAAAATAAACACATTTGAGATTTATTATTTTGTTTATTCATCAATTAAATCGATAATATAAAAATCAAAACAACAGTGTTACATCACTTTTCGAATTCTAATGACAGAGACAGCAGAAATTTTTTCATTGAAATACATAGTCATAGGGTCATGCGGTCATTGACACGTAACAGCTGATAGCTCTAAAGTGATGTCGTAGCGTCGATAAATTTAAATATCGATATGCTAGTCAATAGAAATAAAAAATCAATATCTTGATTATAAATAGTTCAAATGAAATGAATTTTTAATACATTAATTTAAAATTAGGTATTCTTTGAGATCCTTTAATATGACCACCTGCAGACCTGCAGAGCTGCTTATGGTGGTCACGACCCTCAGCCATGAGGTTACGATGAAGAAGAAGAAGAATATGACCACGCATTTCTGCTACACGTTGTATATTTATAAAGAAAAGTATGTATATGGGTCCGTTACAAAGATTATACAAGCTCTATCTAGTAGCATGGGATTAGATGGTGCTGTGTTTAAATAACTATCTTGGAGTATTCTTATTTTTGTTTCGGTTAAAAACTATATGTCACAATAATCTCGATAAAAAGGTCTTTTCCTGATATTATATAACATTCTATTTAGAATTATTTTTAAACAATAAACATTGGTGCAAACTGTTAAATTTATATAAATATTAATGACACTAAATAAACTAGAAAGATAATATCACCAAGACCAAGAGTTAAGACTTTAAATTTATGGTCCATTTAAGAACTCCAACACACACACTCAATACTCATAGGCACACTGACACACTTGCACAAACAAATAACAATAGGTGTTAGGGTATCTATATATTTATGGATTTTAAGTTTTTATCACTAGTAAGAAAGTGAAAATAATTTAATGCGTTATCTATTTTTTTTCTTTTCTTAGAACACGGCAAAAATTGTAAAGGTGTGAATAGTTACAATATACTTTATAAACTTCACAGAAATAAATTGTCTTTTTTTAAGTCACATACATTTTACCTAATAAAATATGCTTACTAATTTTAAGTCAATTTGTCTAAGGATATCTCAAAGTAAAAAACAAGTGTATACAAAAATATTTATTACAAAATAGACTTACATTAACTTACATCAAAATTTATATTACAGTTGGCAGTGGTAAGAATCAAATGAAATATTTATAGGTAACTCAAAATTCTTCTAAACATATCTAAAGCTACGGCAAGTCAAACATTAATTAACAAAACGAAATAAATTAAGTATAGTTTTTACCTAACGTACAATTATCTTAAATTATTTATTAACCGTCATTTTACTAATTCATCAACAATCACATTTACAGAAAATTACTAGGATTTGCGAGCTAAGATTTTTCTTTTAAGCTAGACCGTGTATACCATTTACAATGAATGTTTTGTTTAGTTAAAAATTGGGGGTAAAACAGTCTAACCAAATTTAGCAGCTATCGTGTAAAGAGATCTTAATAATTCGATGGCTCGAGTATCCGATTGTATTTTGGAATTATCTTGAGGAGCGATCCTCGCTTCAGCAAGAGGTCTATCTGCTATTGTTGTTGTAGTTGTTGAAGAATCTTCTTCTGTTGTAGTTCTAGCTTGGAATTTCCGAGCCCCTCGTCTACTGGGGAACGTGGTTCTGACAGTACTGGGCGTTGTTACTTCAGTCTCTTCTGTTCCTGACTGCGTTGTTGGATTCGATAAACCGTTTATAACTTTAGCATCAACGTTTAAGTTTTTCCCTTGTCTTGTTTCTACTGGTATCCTGTCGCTTCTCCTATATTGCGTGGATTGTACGTAATCTATATCAGGAGCAGTAGTTTCAGTCGCAAATTCTTCTTTTCCAATGTCTTCCATATCTTTCTGCGACACAGCCATAAGAGCTTCTAACAGTGCTTTTTTGGATGCCTCAGCTGTTGAGTTGTGGTCATCATCACATGTTTGTACTAGCAACAGTATTAATCGTTTAACGGTTTTCGATTTGGTTTTCTTCATAACGTTCATAAGTTTTTGCGTTGTCGTCGAGTTCATACCACCCATGATTTCTTTAGCTTTCTCTACAACCGTGTCCGCCATGGTTGTGATATCTTGAGATACTTCTGTAGATGTCTGCTCTCGTAAAGCTTTGCCTTGACGATAATTTTCTATATCATTAGTAGTAGTATACTCGAAATGTATAGTCGAAGGTTGTGCCTGTTCTGTTGTTGAATAGAAGGTAGTAGGCGCCCCCGTAGTGCTCGTTGCCAAGTTATTTGTTTGTTGAGCCAACTGGGATACACTTTCGTCCCGCCCGGAGGCACTTAAACCATCGTTTAACGTTATCGGGTCAATTATAGTGCTTTGCCAATTTTCGAACGTAGTTGGCCATTGGAACTCATAAGTCGTCTTCTCTGTGTCAGGAGATGTAAAAATACTGCTAGATATGGGCGTTGTTGTTGTATAGGATTCAGTTTGGTCTTTCACTGTTGTCGTATAAGACTGGGTAGTCGTTCTGAGTGTGGTTGTATCAAAGCTAGAATAAGTGGGCGCTTCCAAATCATAAGCTGGTTTCCTTACGTTTTTCTCGGTATTTATTTGTTTGCCTTGTCGAAGGTTGTTGCTTTGAGGTGCTAAGAATGATTGACTGTGAGCTCTTTGAAGCTCTTCCTCATTTTCAAGTTCTACGCTGTCGCTATCCGGGAAGTAAGTAGGAGACGATTCAGGGAGGGACGTGGTGGTTCTAATTCTTTTACTCTCAAAAGATTGATGGGAATTTGTTATAGGCTTAAGCGTCGAGTCTGATACATAATCATCCCAGGCGGTTGGTGTATTCATTACTTCTGTGTAATCACTTTCAGTTTTAGTAGTGGGGAACCAATTCGCACCATACGGTCTATACGTCTTATTGTTATTGTTTCGGAAGTCGCCATATTGCGCTAATGTGTAACTGTCTCTTGTAGTGTCATCCGAGCTTGGTATTTTTGTGAATCTGGTCGATGATGTCGTGAAGTAATACGGTATTGTCTGAGTAGAGGCAGTAGTGTAGGAAGCTGATATTCTTCCGCAACATTGAAATGGGCTCCTTGGAGTGGTCGGAACGTATGAAGTTGATGGAATATCTGTAGTCGTCGGTCGTGGCGTTGTAGTTGTTTCGTATGCGTAGTCAACAGTTGTAAGCCTTAAGGCTTTGCCATCTCTAATACTGTTACCTGGATCTCTAGATTTATGGTCGTCTGAAAATCCTAATATTTCATCATCATCTTCGTTAACAGTTGTAGTTGGTTCTGTGTTTGTAGAATCCTCCGTCGCTGTTAGCATATCGCCGAAAGATGGAGGCGTCGGTCTGATATCGGATAGAACTTTTCTAAATTGCACGGGATCTTGTAAATAAGCAGAGAGAGCATGAGTGAAGACTTGGGCAAGTTCTCGGATTTGAGGAGATGAAGCAAGCGGAGTCTGGCTCATCTGAAGAGACAAATCTTCGGCTAACTCGTTGTAGGTACCGTTTGGATCTAGCCTTATTTCTTCCAACAACTCAGCGTTATTAGCTCCATGACCAAATAGATTACTGTATTTGTTAATTGTTTGTTGACTGAACAAATTTGGCAACTCATCTCCTGTTTGGCCAAAGTCGGCAGGTGTTGGAGTTGTTATATCGGACTCTTTTGTAGGTTGTGCAGTGGAAAGGTTATCCATGGCTGTGGCGTAATAGATAGCGAGAGAATGAAGCGTCTTAGGGGTTAACGATGGTGGTACAACTAGTCCCGGACGGTTTGGCTGATCTCCGTAGTATTTCTCGGTTACAGTTGTTTGGTAGGAAGTAGGCTGGGTCAATTTAAACGAGTCGAAATTTATTTTCTTCAACAATCTTTGTTTTCTTTCTTGATACGAAGGCTCAGTTGTTGTCTGTACATCAGCACCCGTTGAGTAAGTTTCAAATAAATTTGTAGAAGCAGTCTCCGATAGTCTTTCATCTCTTGTTGTGAACGGAATCTTTGTTGACGATTCAAATACGTTTGGATCTTTACGAGGTATATTTAAAAACTTGGAATTGTCATTAGGTTGGAATCCTTTGTTATTTTCTGTATATTTTTCAGTGGTTTCAGAGTATGTTCTATTTTTTTCCTTTTCGAGGAAGTTTTTTAGGAGCGAGACGCCAGGCCTTGTGTAGGGCTCGCGTTTTTGCTCATTGACGTAGCTTTTCGTATAAGGTATTAATGTTTGACGCTTTGTAGTTGCTTCTTGAGTGTACTGTATAGCGGGTTGAGACTGAATATCATACAGGGTTGTTAATGAAGGATTATTTTTAGGTTTAGTCGACTTTGGTGGAAGGTTCGGATTGTAAACGGGATAAGGACGTAAGTTTTTGTCGTTGTAGTTTTGTAAGAATTTTCTGTTTTGGTTTTGAGCGAAGGAAGCTGTCTCTGCAGCTTCTTGCATCTCCTTGATGCTGTTGTGGTCTTCAGCGGGCGCGGTCGTTCTTCGAGTAGATATATCGTAATATGTGGGAAGAGTTGTCTTTACTGGTACGTTTCCGAAATTATTGGAAATTAATTGAACGAGGTTTCTCCTTTTGTTTTCAAACGCAGCGGGAAGATTGGCTCGTTGCGTCGGGTTGATGTTGAATATTGCTTGATAGCTTCTAGGAGTCGGTTTGGGTGTTGGCACCGGTTCAGTTTGTAGTCTCTGTCTGTGTCTAAGTAGTCTCTCCGTAGTGCTAGGAACGTTGATGGGTGCTCGTCGAGATTCAGCTCGTATATTGGAATCCAAAGTGATTTGCTGAAGGTCGGAGTTCTTGCTTAAGCTTTTGGTGATTTTCTGTGACTTCTTTTGTTCGTTAGAGTAGTATTCGACGCTGGACTCATAGAGCGCTGGTGAGGAGGCGCAGTCCACCTTGAACCACCAATCACATATGAGGTGTGATTGACTGAAGATGGTGCCGTTGGGACAGAGGAATGAAATCTTGCGTGATGTGTCACAGATATGAAAAACCTACAAAAATATACATAAATGTTAATAAGCTTTAAACGTATACTACGAGTAATATAGTTCGTTAAGTAACCGTTATTCAAGAGTCATAAAAATTGAGTATTTTTTAGAGATAATTTAATTTAAAAATTACTTTAGTTCTATTAAAATTATGTTTAAGAAATTTCTAAAGCATGTTAAGTAATGTAAAATTTGAATTTTTTCTGTAGCATATGCATTAAATACGATATAACTTGAAAAATCTCTCATAAAATGTCTGTAGGTAATTAATATTAGTTTGCATTATCTATTATATTTTTAAATGATCTGAATACCTGGCAGTCAGTTTCCAAATCCGCATAGTATCCTGTGGGCACGTTTTTACAGTTGAATCCTGTGTTGGGTATGTTGGGCAGTGCTGGGAAATCTACACCCGCCCTGCCGATCACTCCTGCAATTTTGAGATAGTATTTATAAGAAATATGCTTGAAAGCCATTGCTTAGTAAAATCAAAGTCAAAAGTATCTTTATTCAATTAGGCTACATATAGTAACACTTGAATCGTCATGTTATTACAAAACATTTACCACCAGTTCGAAAGATTTCTACAGAGAAGAATCGGCAAGAAACTCTGATAGTTGGTCTATCCTGTACTAGTACCTAATAAATATGTTTCTCTTTAGATAAGTAATTAAGAATGATACGTTTCTTAAGAGTCCACTATTGAGAGCAAACTTATTATTACGCAGTCTATTATTTCACAAGAAAGTTAACTGTTAAAGCTTAGTTGGCCAGGTCCTTAATATCTTGCTCCAAGCTCGTTCAACATGTTAATCCAGAATTCTACAGAGTTTTACATATTCTTATGTGAAACTATTTCAACATCAATTTTCTTAAGCTTGAACTAGAATTTTAACGGACAAGGTGAAGACCCAGGCAGATATGTCTTCTTAAATCGTATCTCCGTTTAATAAAAAATACCTTTTAAAGTCTCACTTACCCTGGTGTTCAACAACGTCCAGGTCTGGTTGGCTGTCAGCTGGTATGAGCCGTTTGACCAGAGCCTTTCCTTCAGTGTAGCTTTCGAAGCCAGCTGCACCCATTGCTTCAGCCAACGCCTGGATTGATTCCGCGCTAGGCGCTGGGATGTACAGATTTGGGTTCGAATCCTGGAAGTATAAAAGGTTAATTTGACTGTAATCCCTACTAATAATATAAATGCGAGAGTAACTCTGTCTGTCTGTTACGCTTTCACGCCAAAACTACTGAACCGATTGTATTGAAATTTGGTACACAGATAGTCTAGATAGAATCTGAGAAATGACATAGGCTATTTTTTAACTGGAAAAAAGGGTTATAAGGCACGTCAAAACAAAAGAACGATATGGCTATTTTACGAGTGAAATATTTTTAAAACACTTGCCTTTCGTCGTTGAGCTCTTCTTGCGCCATCACAAACACACAATGAACCTGCAACGTATTACATTATTTTAAAATTAATTCAATTCATTAACATCTTACAGGCAGATTTTTCCACGCTGGTAGGACTTAAAAGGAGGATACATGGATTTTTAAGTCGATAATAATCCTTATAAATAATTGATATTTTGTACTTTCTTTTATGAATGTACATATTTAAAAAAAAGGCCGGCAACAAGCTGTCAAGCTCCACGAGTCCATTTTTTTTTAATAAATATTTTGAGGATATACACAGCGCCATCTAGTTCCAAGCTAAGCTGAAGCTTGTGTCATGGCAACTAGATAACGGAATAAATTACATATACATACTTTTCTTTTATATGCATAAAATTTAATAAAATTACAAATATATTTTTCCGGTGTGGGGATCGAACCCACAACCCTTCGCGCAGAAAACAGTTTTGCTACCACTGCGCCAAGGGGTCGTCAAATTAGATGGTTCGTTTAAAGTTTATTAAAAAGAGACAGTTGGGATTTTTGACATTCAATTTTATAGCTCTATCACCAGTGTCGAAACGAGATAAGAAAATAATCTCATAACGACTATCTTGCATATACGTACCTTTTAGTAATTATATCTACCTAGTTTCCAATTATAGCACTAAAGCACATTATGCAGCATAATGCTTAACGTTGAATGTTTCAACTACATCTTTCTGTATTCATTTATCGAGTACTCTCAAAAGTATTTAGTACTATTTTCGCTTGATGCGTGCAGTTACATGTTTAGATCCAGAAAATTTACTTTGATTTTCTTTAACATTTGATATTGAACGAAATGTCACACTAATAGCTCTGTTATTGGAAAACTCTGGCGGCATTGTCTTAAATAACTCTTAAAAAAAGTCTTTCGAACACAGTTCTGTAATATATAGATCTCTTAAAGCTAAATTAAAAAAGTATATATTGGAAAATTATTAAATAGACTAAGTGTAATAAAATAAGTAAATACAAAGAATAAGAAATTACCTTATATAAGCTGCTTAGATAAGACTCAAAATAATAGATTATAAAGTGTATTGGTTATGTAAAAAGAGCGCCTTTCGCCGTAAAAAACGTAAAAGTTTGGCGAGTTTAGATACCTATAAGTGAAACCTATGTAATACATTTCTTGTAAAATAAATAAAAAAAGATACCTATTACCTTTAACTATACCTACGCGTTTATTAATCAATTCTGAATTTTCTATCTAACAGTAAAAACCGTATCGAAATGTGTTGCGTGTCAGACAGGAAATGAGAGAGCGACTTCAATCTACACTTAAAAGTCATAAGTCAAATAACGTACTGTTGGCTCGGTTGGCAATTGACCGCTCTAATAAATCTATCTTCTGACAAAACCTTTCACAAGTTAGGAACATCAAGCTGTAAGTTTTAAACCAAGTTATAGTCTGTGGCTTTGATTTTGTACCAAAGAGGTTTTAAGCAGGAATTTCGTTTAATTCGTAAAATTTGCCTAAATAATTTTTAATAAGAACATTATATCAGACCGATATTTAATGTCAACAGAACAGATACTTTTATATGTATATGAATTATACTTAGCACGTTTTCTTACCGCTATGGTTGTCTGGAAGATATCGCTTTCTAGCTATAGGACAATAAATTGACAAAATTGTTAAAGCCAGTGTTTTATAGTATAGTATTAATTTATGATTTGGCTTTTTTTTTAGATGTATATGACGTGTTCTATTTCTATTTCTTTTATAAAATGTTGCTTCTATATAAAAATAGCGCAAGGATTTCCATACATCGATATGTGTGTGCAAGAAATACTCAACGAATTTGGATGAATTTTAACATGTCCTTGGGAGTAGGATGGCTGCTTGCAAGGCTACTCTACACTTTTATAATATGACTTACAATTATGTATTTAATATATACTTATGTTAAGTTACAGAATTGTAAATTTTATTTTTAAAGGATGTTTTTCCCCTTTTTTGGTAAAAAGTGTGGGACCCGTGCGAGTTTCTTACGCCGGTTCTTCTCGCCGGGTTAGTTCCCGAACCGGTGGTAGGCACCATGTAGACTTTCTGAAGGTATTTGTTTCAAATTTACTCAGAAATAAAACAATTTTCATTTTATTTTTTCAGACTTTGGATAAACAAATAATATACTTTTTAACCCGGTTTAGAGAAGAAAATCAACACGGGGGTAATCACGGAGCGTGGCTATTTTAAACATATAATATTGTAAGTGATTTATAGCTTAATATTATAATTATGAATAAGTGAAGTCAAACGTTTAAAGTCAACCTCTCAACACTCAGATTTGTTATGAAATGTAATTGCAAGCAAATGATAGTTTCTGATTTATAACCACGTTCTACTGCTGACATAGGTCTAGTACTTGGTCTGAATTACCTTCTGTTCGTCGTAATCCTATCTTATCGTACTATCGTAATATCTATATATATAAAAGAAAGTCGTGTTAGTTACACCATTTATAACTCGATAACGGCTCAACTGATTTGGCTGAAAATTGGTGGGGATGTAGTTTAGAACCAGGAGAAGGACATAGGATACTTTTTATCCAGTTTCCAGGGGAATAATTTTTTATGAAAGTAAACGCGGACGGACTCGCGGGCAACAGCTAGTTATAAATAAAAAAGTTTATGAGAATGCATGTGTGGATGTATGTTTGTTATTCTTTCACGTAAAAACGGCTGGATCGATTTAGTTGAAATTTGGTATGTAGATAGGCGATACCCTGGCGATACATACACACGCGGGTACTTTGAAAACTTTGACAAGTTACATATAATAACAAGCACAGATAATAATATACGCTGTCATCGAGACAGCTACCAAAATATGATTCATGAAAAAGACTAAAGCTATATAACACGAAACAAATTTTTTCTAAAAAAAAACTAAATTAAAAAAATAATATTTTTCTATATCTTCGTCTACAAGTCAGTATTAGAAATACATACGCAAGAAAACTGAGCGTGTATTGTAACCGTCAATTACCCTTAGCGGTGAACGAAACCTGGGCAAAAGTCAAAATTAAGGTATCGAGGTAGCGGTGCGGCGCGCGGGGCGCGCGATCGTCGGGTGCGCGAGCGTTGATTAGTTGTCCCAGTCGTGTTGTCTTTCTCGCATCCACGAGCGCGATTCTACCGATGCGCAGCTATTCTCGTCAATCGCTAAACATTCGTGACGGTTACTATCCATTCCTATCACATCCAACAAACGACCTGATGACGACGGAAAATTTAACTTGACGTTGAAACAAAAAAAACGCATTATAATCCGATCATCCGTTTGCGAGCTATGTTGCCAAGACAGACACACACAGACACGTCAAGCTTATAACACCATGCCGGTTTTGCGTCAGGAGTTAAAAACTTATAACATCAAATGTCATCAGAAGTCATAACAACTTGGTATTTACATAAGAATTATACAATTGTCGACACAATGGCTTTCATACGACCGGATATACGCCTATTGTAGTCACAATCAATCGGGTTATGTAAACATTGATGTTTTTGCATGTAAAGTATATGGGCGTTTACTGTTCAGTAATCGCTATTGTATGAAAACAGGTTTATAACCGATACCATGTATTTGGTTAATATTAGTAATCGACCGAAACTGGTTTTCCCGCCGAAACAGAAACCGAAACCGAATGTTCGGCAGTGGCTTCAGTTTCGGCCGAAACCGAAACCGAAACCGAAACTTACGTGGTCAAGTATAAAATTACTTAATAACAACAAAACAAAGTTACTGACTCTATATTCAATTAACTGTATAAATCATTCAACTATAGAAAACAAAAACTTACATGTAATCAGTTCCATCAAAACATAACCTCTAAAAATGTTTGCGCGAACACACTAAGTTTTGTTGCTACAGAGCTATCCGAACGATGCACGACAATTCCCGAACAGGGCCGACAGCGTACGTCAAAGTGTTGCGCAGGAAAGAGAGGCGAGCGTGAACGTGTGTGAGCTTGCGACATAAATTTCGGTTTCGGCAAAAGTTTCGGCCGATTTTGGCCGAAAACGAAACTGCCGCCGAAACTTGATTTTTTGCCGAAACTCAAACCGAAACCGAACTTTCGGTCGGACATTAGTTAATATTAATATGTACTTATCTATACTAATATTATAAAGAAGTAAAGTTTGTGTGTTTGTTAAATTGTAAGGGGTAATCTGGGGATCTAACGAACCGATTTCAAAATAATCTTTCACCAATAGAAAGCCACATTATTGCTGAGTGTCATAGGCTATATAAAAAAGGATTGAGAACATTATGCCCAACGAAGTGGGCACGGGTCAGCTAGTCTATTATATTATGCGCTACTTGGAACTTTTTATACATCGTTACATACACGGAGATTCTATTACATAATATGATAAGTCGAAGCCATATAAATCCAATTAAAACATAAATGTGAAAAATAATGCGGAATTCAAACGCGTGGTTGTGGACTTTTTCGACAAAAGCTGTTCTGTAGCTTATGTGAAAATACAACATCCTTAAATAATATTAAAACACATAATTTAGGCTAGGTTTCACCTTCTTTATGTACGTACATAGATATATTTTACCCCTAGTCAGTTGTCATTAGAGGGTCTTATAAAGGGGAAATTCCAACGAGACCACTGAAAGATTCTAATAGTTCGATATATCTATCAAATAAAGCGAAGAATATTTATTCTTTACTAGCTGTTGCCCGCAACTCCGTCCGCGTTTACTTTCATATAAATTTTGATCAGGAGGAGATCAAAATTTTTTTATAACATTTTTTTCCAATTCTAGCCTTTATCTGTAAAATGTATAGCGTAACAGACAGACGGAGTTACTCCCCATTTATAATATTACTAGGGATATACAAAGACGCAGACAATACTAGTAAGTTATAGTAATTATTAAAAGACACGTGTCATTAGTTCATAAGAGAAAGTAGAAATCTCGTGTTTAACAATAGATAAACTAAAAGATTTTTAAGAATGATAAAACAATTGTTTTATATCGGTACACGAGTTGAATCTAATTGGCACCCGGCTGTGCTTTTATTATTGCTTAGTGATAAGAGAAATATTCCGAGATTATTCTATATACTTTAAATATAAAAAAAAAAACACTTTATTGACAAAAAACATACAGGAAAGGACTACACAAAAAAAACACAATTCAGGCAATTGGCGGCCTTATCGCTAGGAAGCGATATCTTCCAGACAACCAAAACTAGATGTTAAGAAAAAGCTTATTTAATTAGGTATAATAATTTATATCTGTAGGTACAGTATATTAAATGCGAAAGTTTGCAAGGATGTCTGAAAATTAAAAAAAACTACATTACACTTAGATTACATAGGATATTTTTTATCCCAATATAACTTGTATTATTATTACAGAAACTACGCAATAAAACGCGGGCTGCTGCTGTCGGGGGGTAGGTCGCTTTCGCAGGAGACCGACTGTGGGTGGGCACCCCCACAGTGCCAGACATTCTACCGCCTGAATAGTGATGTGAAAATGTCACTGTGCTCCGGTCTGAAGGGCTCTGTAGCCAGCGAGATTACTGGGCTGATGAGTCTTAACATCTTGTGACTCAAAGTGGGGAGTGTCAATGTAGTGCACCCCTACCCGGAGCAAAGTTCTGGGTAGCACTACATTGGTTATGGGCTGGCGTTTCTCTTACCACCAGGAGGGCGTCCGGCTAGTCTCAACACTTCATAGAATAAAAAAAAGTCTATATTAATATTATAAAGGTTTGACTTAAGTTTGGTTAGACTTAATGACGACATAAGAAACTTTTTATCCCGGAATCGCCCTGGATAAGAAAATCACCGTTAAACCACAAAGTAAAGCTGATTTATTTATTGTAGTACCATTGTCTTTGAATTATTGTCTAACATGAAAATGTTATTGTCAAACAAATACCTATTGTAAGGCACGCTAGATCGTTCTAGGCATAGACTATATTGTTCCTAGAAGCGTCCCACAGATAGTGTATAGAAAGCTTTACGTAATATTATTGTGTAATCTTTTGTTAGTTTTATTGACTTGTTCTGTCGATTATTATCGCGAACCGCTCGGGGCAAAGGCGAATTCGATGCACTGTGCATTACGAAATTATTTTGACACGTTCAAAATTACTTGCTTTTTATGAATAAGTCGTGACAAAAGGACAAAATGATCATTTAGTTTTTAAAATTATTTAAAATTCAAAATTTAGAGAGGACCAATTTAATTCATGAATCTATAAGGTTTTATCATAGAAATGTAAATTACAAGGTAAGTAGACTAAATGAAGGCATTTTGCTTTAAAAAAGTTTTATTACCCGGGGCTGTCGTATATCCGGTGAGCCTTTTTTTATAAATTTAGTTTTAAATAAATTGTTAATAGTAACATAACAAAAGGCTGTCACGTTACAACCTTCGCTATTCTCAGATATAAGTGTGTTTCCGGCCTTTGGATGCAAGACAAAATTTTGAATGTATTAAAATCAATATAGACTGATTTCTATTGAGTTAATATCGTCTTCATCATCATCATGATCGCAGCCTATAACTGTCTACTGGTGATCAATGGCGTCTCCAAAGGCTATGATGAACACCAGCATCCAATAAGACCCATATCTTCACCCATATCATCATCATCAGGTAGATGACCACTGGTCTTATATGAGACGGAATATTTTAACTCTCACCTATTAATAATATGACGAGGAGAGCCGCGTGAGATTGTAGTATAGATTGCATTCTGTCACTCCACCTCCACCGCATTTTTATCTGTAAAAGAAGAAACAGAAAATTAATATACCAGAAATGATGCAGTTTTAACAAATGTTTAGTCATTATATTAAAGAAGAAGAACACAGATAATTAATAAAATGCAGATAATTTATTTCGCATCTTATGGACTATCTTGTTTTTAGATTTCATGAAATTCTTATACAAAATATTTTTTTGTATTATCCGATTACGGTAATTAAAATAAAAATTTCATTTTTAAAACCTCCTTCTCATTAGAAACTCACAAATAAGAAGTTTTAACTTACAAAAATCATTTAAAAAATTAACCAATAAATGATAAATTGTCACAATTTTCGCAATTCGCGGGCAAAACCACAGATTATATAAAAGCTAACATTAAATGTGCAAGTATGTCACAGATAACGTAGATTATAGAAGAAAGTCAGCCATGACGCGATAATCAGAGACAATTCACACGGGATCGTCACGAATTTTATTAATATCAAATCACGTTTAAATTATCTTTTATCTAAATTATATGAAACGACACACCCATATACCAACTTAAGTTAACAACATAACTTACTTAATGTTATAAGTACGTAAGTTTGTAAGGGTGTAAGTTTGATCCTCTGTCTCGCAAAAACTACTTAACAGATTTGTTGGTTGAAGTTTGACAAACAGGTAGATTAGACATTAGATAACCACATTGCTCCCTTTTAAGTACGATGGCAACTTTAGTATGATAGTCACTAAGTTCTTTCTTAAACCTGAGATTAAACAAAACTTGAAAATAAAAGATATGTATTTTTTTTATTTCTTTATAAAATTCAATGTTCTAATATTCTTTTGTAGGCTGTACTTGGTGCAACGTATAGCTTAGCTTCACAACAATGAAAATAACATCGAAATCGATTCAGGAATTAACGTCCTTAAGAATTGTAGTTAAGATAACTATTTATATACCACAGAAAGTCAGAGATCAATCCTACTAATATTATAAATGTGAAAGCTTGTATGTATGTTTGTTATTCTTTTACACAAAAACCGCTGGGCTTATATAATATCTTTACAACATAGTATATATCTATTATACATATACGAACTTTAATGTAAATGACGGATGGTTAAAAGCATATTTCCAAACATTAATTAAGCTCTTAAAGAATAGTTCTTAACATTTATTAACTAAATAATAATCATTTGTTACTAGCTTAACCTTTTCTTATGATGACCTGCTGTGAAATAAAACAATAAGAAATCGTAACATCACTACAATCACGGCTGGGGTTATTAAACTTTTGACAGCTACGGACCAGATCTTTTTTTTTTTATTTAAAGACCTGGTAACAAAGACCTTTAGGTCATATCTTATTTATTATTTTTACACTTCACTTCATAAATTTTAGTCGAGCCAGTCAGTCGTTTCTTTCTGCCCTTCGTAAAGTGATAGTGAACTTTACGAAGAACCTCAACGAATCTTGGAGCAATCAGAACGGCGCTACTATGCGCTCTCGAATAAATTCTTCATTTCCTGGACACTTATTAGCTAATTTACTGCATGATTTATTATCACATTAAATCACTTTATGCGCCAAAAAACGAATATTCCATTGAGATTACAAACAGACGCCGCCAGATTCCCGCCAAAACTCCCGACCAGAACTTTACAAAGAATGATCAATGATATTATAAATAGATATGTAATGAGCGCAAATTTTTGAAGACGCAAAAACATCCCAATTAGGACGTCTTACCTTTACGTGATTGGTTGCTGGCGCATTCACGAGCAACTGACAAAACTAACTATGCCTTTTTTCTTATTGGTTTTATCATTTAGCTCTTTTCTATTGTCTTGACTTGTATGTATGTATGCATGTTGATTTATTTGTACGGGTATAATATTGGATCTATATACTAATATATAAAGCTGAAGAGTTTGTTTGTTTGTTTGAACGCGCTAATCTCAGGAACTACTGGTTCGAATTGAAAAATTATTTTTTTATTGAATAGATAATTTATCAAGGAAGGCTACAAAACATCAAGTTGCGACTAATAGGAGCGAAGAAATAATGGAAAGACGAATCAACGGGGACGAAGTCGCGAGCAACAGCTAGTATATAATATCATTGAAGAATGATGAATATTTTAGAAGAATGTTTGCGTCGATATTTGTCTGTGGTATTGGAAGCACGTGTTGCTGATTGCCACAACCAAATATCGACCCTCAACCTTGCTTTATCTATATACAACTGGACATTGGCAAAATGGTGGGTAACGCAGCACTACCATTAACCAATAAGAAGAAAATAGCATTTCAGTATTCCGGCATAAGAATTATATTTTTATAGCTCGTTGAATAAGCAGCTGCGGACCCATAATTACGCTGTGGACCCCACTTTAAGAAGCCCTGAAGTACAGGTACCATAAAACGCTCACGTAACAGTATTATTAAATGTCAAAGATCAATCACAGACGGCACTTGTGGGTCTCACAACTCGTGGTTAGGGCAGAGCTTCTGTGTAATTGGAATAGAAAAACGTTTATAAGCAAACATGCGAATTCAATTTGACGAGCGTTACGTAATCGGTATTGGTTTTGCTTTCTAGTTAAAATTTAACCGACTGTGATGCGAAAAGAAAGGGTAATGTGTAAGTTTTATCGTAGAGCTTAAATACTGACACGATTTAAATAGATAAATTATCTAAAGATACATAATAATGGCTGATCAAATAAGCTTCAGTTTTTACTTAATCGGGGTTGTTTAATAATAGTTTAACGACTTACGTTTTTGATTAAAATTTTAAGCACTCACAAGTTACTATATTTTAGAAAAAATATTATTGGATTTTTACGCTAACGTTTTTATGCATATTATCAAGATAGATAGTGTATATTTTTACATCTGAATGAGTAATTTTAATTTTCTTTTGTAGTTTTTTGTAGATATATATAATGTTATAATTCAACTCATATATAAGAAGTCAGTTTTATAACCGTTACGATCGCAAAACATCTCTCAGCAATATGTCTTAGCACGTAATAGCTAATTTTTTCCATCAGGCGTTTTATTTCGTCATAGTGTAACTTCCTTATTACGAAACGATTGTTTCGAAATGTGTTCGCGGTTCCCAGCGCTGGTGATGGTATCGGCAAATCAGCTACAGGTGGACTGATAACATCAATTTGCTGCTATTGTATCATGGTTTGGAGATGAAATTAAGACGATTTTTTGTAAGGATTTGGCCTGTACAGTGTGCTACAAAATATGTGTCCGATCCTGAAGGGTCGTATTCTCTATCTAAATTCCTTTTCGAATAAAATGAAACAAAAAATCTATATCTAAAAATAAAAACACAGTACAGTTTTTAATATTATGTTTCTAGTGAAAAAATTACACAAGGTCAGGGAAATTCACAAACGCTGGCAACTCACGTACGGTTCGTAGACCATATTATAGAGTATAGAGTATAGACCGTATAAGCTAGCTCAGCACGTGAATGCGAGACGGTGTTGCCATGTAATTTTTGCAATTTTACTTAGTTTATTTTTTGTGTCCGGAAAAAATTAACATAGTTAATTTTTCAAATCGATAGCATAATAAGGGCCCACTACTGGTTTATAGCAAGCCGTTTTCGGTTCGGACACTTGTTTTGTAACATACTGTATAAGATACATTATCCCTTTTAAAAGATTTCAAAATTGAGGAGTTTTTGAAAGGGTTATTATAATTTTATTTTATGAATGGTTTTTTGTGTTCGTTGACGGATAACTCTCTCAAAATTAAATGTATGGTTGAAAAAAAAACTTAACTCCGATACTTGCATGGTAGATTCAAAAAATGATTCTGACAATGTACAAGAATGTACTATGATACAAAAATGCGTTTCAATTTTGTCCATATTATTGCTATTTTTTCAGATTCAATAAGTGTGCTATATTACTATATGTAGTATGCATGTATCATTTTTACTTATCCTAATTAAGCCAATAATAACCTACAATTTTCATGACAAAAGCCGGAGGCAAAACTAGTTATACGATATCTGTAATCTGTATTTAAGGTTTCGCTTGGCCTTTGGCCTCG
>JADANM010003353.1:8184530-8212037 GCA_026213755.1 Eurema hecabe | reverse complement strand
GAAAAACGTTTATAAGCAAACATGCGAATTCAATTTGACGAGCGTTACGTAATCGGTATTGGTTTTGCTTTCTAGTTAAAATTTAACCGACTGTGATGCGAAAAGAAAGGGTAATGTGTAAGTTTTATCGTAGAGCTTAAATACTGACACGATTTAAATAGATAAATTATCTAAAGATACATAATAATGGCTGATCAAATAAGCTTCAGTTTTTACTTAATCGGGGTTGTTTAATAATAGTTTAACGACTTACGTTTTTGATTAAAATTTTAAGCACTCACAAGTTACTATATTTTAGAAAAAATATTATTGGATTTTTACGCTAACGTTTTTATGCATATTATCAAGATAGATAGTGTATATTTTTACATCTGAATGAGTAATTTTAATTTTCTTTTGTAGTTTTTTGTAGATATATATAATGTTATAATTCAACTCATATATAAGAAGTCAGTTTTATAACCGTTACGATCGCAAAACATCTCTCAGCAATATGTCTTAGCACGTAATAGCTAATTTTTTCCATCAGGCGTTTTATTTCGTCATAGTGTAACTTCCTTATTACGAAACGATTGTTTCGAAATGTGTTCGCGGTTCCCAGCGGTGGTGATGGTATCGGCAAATCGGCTACAGGTGGACTGATAACATCAATTTGCTGCTATTGTTGGTTGGTTCGGTTTGGAGATGAAATTAAGACGATTTTTGTAAGGATTTGGCCTGTACAGTGTGCTACAAAACATGTGTCCGATTCTGAAGGGTAATAATCTCTATCTAAATTCCTTATCGAATAAAATGAAACAAAAAATCTATATCTAAAAATAAAAAAAACAGTCAAGTTTTAAATATTATGTTCCTAGTGAAAAATTTACACAGATTCAGGGAAATTCACAAACGCTGGAAACTTACGCACGTTTCGTAGACCCTATAGAGTCCAGACCGTTATCCGTATAGCTCAGCACGTGAATGCGAGACGATGTTGCTATGTAATTTTTGCAATTTTACTGAGTTTATTTTTTGTGTGTTTGGAAAAATTCATTGTATTATTTTTACAAATCGAAAGCAAAATAAGGACCTACTACCGATTTATAGTTAGCCGATTTCGGATCGAACACTTGTATTGTAACATACTGTACAAAAATTGAGGAGTTTTTTGACAGGGTTTCTCAATTCTAATAATTAATCTTAATTTTGATTATTAGAATTAAGTAACCCTGACAAAGAGAAATACATTTAAATGTATGGTTGAAAAATACTTAACTCCGATACTTGTATGGTAGATTCAAAAAATGATTTGAAGATGTACAAGAATGTACTATCATAAAAAAATGGGTTTCAATTTTGTCCATATCTTTGTTCTGTTTTCAGATTCAATAAGTGTGCTATATTACTATATGTAGTATGCATGTATCATTTTTACTTATCCTAATTAAGCCAATAATAACCTACAATTTTCATGACAAAAGCCGGAGGCAAAACTAGTTATACGATATCTGTAATCTGTATTTAAGGTTTCGCTTGGCCTTTGGCCTCGACGTGGTCATTAGTTTGTAAGTTTGACCGCAGGTAACTGTGGACTGGCGTTATTAAGATGTAGTAATATAAAAAATTATGTGTAATTTTAGAAGGGTGTTGCGTGCGTACTGTCTCTTGTAATCGTGTTCATTAATTTTAATCTAGTGTTTTTAAATGTATAAGAAAAACGATATTTGTACATAACAATTCGGGATCTGATTTGAAATAACTACTATATTTAGTAAGTTATAACTAATCTTTGCAATAATATATTTGATTATTTATATGACAAAGCGATCAGTACGAAATTTGCTCCAACTTAATGTAGATAAATAGAACAGATGCAGGTTTTTATTTCTTATTACAATAACGCTTCGAAACGATTTTCTATACTTTATTTCGTTAAATTATAATATTTTTATTTTGACATGTTTAAGTGTTAGTTATTTTTATATTTAATAGTATTGACTGTATTATAATATCTTTAAAGATTAGTGTTTGCTCAACTACTAAAGACAAAACATGTTTTTATTGCCAGATTATTATCCAGATTGATTAAAAAATAATTTTGAATTTAGATTGACGTCATACAGCAAACAAAACTTTTATACATTTCAGTTTAAATCTACACACACAATTGCAAATTAAATAAGCTACAACTTGTATAAATTCTCACCATATTCTATACAATATGTATGTGTATCTATATATAACTTGAGAAAGGATCTTGCCCCAAGGGAAAGTTTAGCCGTCGTGACCCACGCTTTCAACTGTCTTGCTAGTGTTAGATTTATTGACAATGAATCGGTATTCATAGCATAGTCTAATGCGCTGACTCATGGGACCTATTCTGTATCTAGTAGACTAGAAACAATACAAGTAGGGAGTAGGGAGTAGGGAGTAGGATGGCTGCATGCAAGGCTTCTTCTACACTATTATAATATGACGTACAATTAAGTATTTAAAATATACTTATGTTAAGTTACTCAATTGTAAATTTTATACATTTTAAAAGATAATTTTTTTCCCCCTTTTTTGGTAAAAAGTGTGGGACCCGTGCGAGCTTCTTACGCCGATTCTTCTCGCCGGGTTAGTTCCCGAACCGGAGGTAGGCACCATGTAGACTTTCTGAAAGTATTTGTTTTTCAAATCTACTCAGAAAATAAATATTTTTCATTTTCATTTTCATATGTTTGGTATCCTGTTTCCTATTATTATAAAAAACGTGAAAGTTTGCGAGTATATATAATGTTGTTGAAGTGGTTTATATATTAAAATAATACATAGGACAATTCACTTTAGATTTTAATTGTAGAAGCACATTATACCTGTTGCAAAGACGACGACACAAGGGAAGAGAACATGGCGGGACTCTTACCAGTTTTAAAACTAGATGGCGCCACTGAGCGCTAATAAAATTAAACTAAAGATTATATAATTTACTTTATTACAACAAATGTGTTTATTTTATCAGTTAAAAAATTTTGGGAACAATATTCATATTTATATTTGTGGGGCTACAGTAACCTACCTACTGCTTAGATAGTTCATGTTATATAAAATACTAGCTGTTGCCCGCGACTCCGTCCGCGTTCACTTTCTTATAAACGTTAACCCCCCTTCCCCTTTATAACCTTTTTATCCAGTTAAAAAGTAGCCTATGCTTTTTCTCAGGCTCTAGACCATCTGTGTACCAAATTTCATTATAATCGGTTCAGTAGTTTTGCCGTGAAAGCGTAACAGACAGGCAGACAGACAGACAGAGTTATTAGTTAAGACTCTTTGAGTGACATAAAAATTACTTATGCTCTAAAATTGATAGATAAATAGAATTCCACGTGGACGAAGCCGCTCGCTAAAGCCAGTATATTATAAAAAAGCATGTATACGGTCGAATTAAGAAACATCCTCCTTATTTTGAAGTCGGTTAAAAATACAATATCAAGGAAGTCGAGACCTTAAAAATTCTATGAAACAATATCCAATCATAACACCGCACTAACTGAACGAAGCTTATCTAATTTCCGCCAATAAAATAGAATAACCTTCCAAATTCAATAGTTACTATCACGATACCGTTTAAAGCATTTACCGTGACCTCTCCCAGTGAACGGTTAACGCATTCTCATGGAGCATTTACGATGCATCATTTGTTTTAAACGACCTTCAAATATCGGACCAAATTGATAATGGTTATCGAAAATATCTTTATAAGAATAAAGCTATACTAATTTTATAAAGAAGTGAAGTGTGTGTGTTTGTTATATTGTAAGGGGTAATCTCGGGATCTACTGAAACGATTTTAAAAATTCGTTCACCGATAGAAAGCCACATTTTTCTGAGTGTCATAGGCTATATAAAAAACTGAAAAGGAAAATTAACATTATGCCCAACGAAGTGGGCACGGGTCTGCTAGTATAATATAAAAAAATACTTATAGGTATATCAAAGGGGGTCATAGAACTCATTACTAAGTAATTAAACGACACAAACCTATCGTGTTTGAGCTCGTTTGATTAGTATTGACGAGTACTCCTGTCCGGGGTCTCTTTTTATGTTTGTAAAGCTTGTTTTTGTTTGTACCTTGTCTAAAATTATGTTGCAAAAATCCATTTATTTATAATCATCAATACATATATAAATTGTCACAAATTTTCTCAATGACGATAATAAAATATTTTTCCATCTAAATTTTTTAATCGCAAGAACAATATAAAGATACTTTAAGATTTATTGAAACCTTCGTGTAAAAGTGTATAATGGTTGAAATTGAATCGATTACAAAAGATGTAACGAAGACCAGTAATCCACTTTTGAATACTTAGCGAATGCTTTGCATTGCAGATGTGCATTGTTCTCGTATCTCCAGACAATTGTTATCGGCCATTTCATGCCTTGTATACTTTTGTATTGCCTAATTATGTGGTTCAGTCGACTAAAAAAGTGTTTAAACATGTTAAGAATTTGTTTTTAATACTAGCTGTTGCCAGTGACTCCGTCCGCGCGGACTTTCATATAAACTTTGACCCCCCTTATAACCCGTTTTTCTAATTAAAAAGTAGGCACATAGCCTTTTTTCAGGCTCTAAACCATCTGTGTACCAAATTTTATTACAATTGGTTTAGTAGAGGCCTGAAAGCGTAACAGACAGACAAAGTTACTTTCGCATTTATTATATTAGTAGGGATTACACGTGTAGAGGTTTTAACATTCCTCTCGAATCAAAGGGATCATCGACCAATGGAATTGCTGAGTCACCGCTAGCCCCAATAGTTTAATGTCGAGAAGATGTATGCAAAGTCTTAAATAAAAACAAAAATCGGCACATTAGAATCCGTCTATACAAACTATTGATAAATAAGTTGATTGATTTCAAATATATAGAATCCTACTAATAGTCCAAGAAAATAGAGCTTTAAATACAACCATAAAATTTTACAACAAAATGATCATTATTTGGCTAAAATCAAAATTAAGCAAGATAGGGTGGCTAGAAGCTGAAAATCATTTTGTTGTAAATTTTTATGTTCTCAAAACTTACATTAAAGGTTTTATTAGTAATTAGTAATTACTGTTTACTTACAATTTTGTTACCAACAGTTTTGATTTTTTCTATCACAAGTTCTCGTGGATGCATTTTAAAAATACTGTCACTATACATTTTATTTATTGTATTTAAAACACTTTATTGTACATAAAGAAAAAACATAGGAACACAGCAAAGATATACAAAGAAAACTTAAATAGTTATGCACAAAAGGCGACCTTATTGCTACATAGCAATGTCTACGTTTACGGATCTTTTAAAAATTTATGTTTGTATCTGAAATTCGTATATAAAGCTCTATTTTCTTGGACTTAAAAAATATGTACATTAACATTGTCGATCTTCGACCTTAGTAGAAGTTAGAACAATAAAACACTCTTAATCTCGTATCGAGAGATCGCATCCTGCCCGTTGTCTGTAAATAGCGCGTGAAACGATTTATTTGTCATTAATTTGATAAGATTTAAGGTTTTCATGGAAGATTACCTTCAGTTGCTTCACTGACCTTCAGATGTTTGAAACGTTTGTTGTCTGATATGAGAAACGGTGAAAGATGTGTACTAAGTGGGGTTCTTATATCGTCGCTGATTATAATTATCAAGCGAACACACTGCCGCCATATTTAAAAAATGAAAAAAATATGACGTCATTTCGAGTTATTCGAAATTACGTCACAATTTTTCTTTTGTCAAGTAACCAGCATATAATATATTATATAATATAGAAGTAGATGAAAACAAATACTATCCGCCGTTCCGCCATGTTAGATTTAGAATGACGTCACTATGAATTACTATGAAAAAAACGTGCATATAAAATTTCTTATACCAAAACTAACAACGGTACCGAATCGTTTCAATACTATTTGCTTTAAGCACTAATTATTTTAAAGAGCAAATACATTAGGTCTAATCCGACCTTGCTCTAAAGAGCAATCTGTATCCGTAACAGAGATTGGACGTGAATCTTAACCTTATATTTTTTATTTTTGTACTTAAATGTTATAAGTTGTACAAAGGAGATGGGAAATTGGTGTCTGCCCAATTAGATGATCTTCTGGATAAGAACTGATAAGAGAGACAAATATAATATAGCAACCGTAGAAATTAATCCTAAAAATGGTGTAACGTCAGTTCGTTATTCTGTAACCAAAATATTATAATATACTAGCCGTTCCCCGCGGTTTTACCCGCGTAGTTCCCGTTCAAGGGGCAATACCGGAATCTCTCAAATTGGATCTGCACATGGTGTGCGAATTTTATTATAATCGGTTAAGTGGTTTAGGAGTCCATTGAGGACAAACATTGTGACACGATATTTATACATATTAAGATTTCAAACGAATATAGAAACAAATAAATATTATGTTAAAAGAATATTATATTATATTGTATAAGTAAATGAAAATAAATAAAATCCGCCGTTCCGCCGTGTTGGATTTAGAATGACGTTACTACGAAGTAGAACCCTGAAACACGCGTATAGTTTTTTTTTGGATTATTATTTCGTCCCTTGTTGACGTCTTTTTCCCTTTTTGAAATGCTTCCTCTGTTACTAGGGCGGCCTTTGAGGAAGTCTGTTACTAGACAGAATAGACAAAAATTAAATAATAACTAATTAGCAAATCAGGGTTTTTGTAGGTAAAACTGCAGGGCACAGAGTTAGTTATATAAGTTGAGACAGTACAAAACGCGATGCAAGTCACATAATACCGGCTGGACCATCGATCACGATGGCAGTGGGATGGTACAGTTATTTGCAGTTCAAGTTACGAGCGGTAGGATGATTCGTAGTTCACAATAGTTAGTAACAAAAGTATTTTATGTACTGTAGTATCTTTAAAACTGCTCAATGGATTTTGGGGCGAGTTTTTTATAACACAGAGTGGTATAATAGAAAGGTTTGCACGTATACATCTATCATATAGGTCTGTAGTAGTATTATAGGCGAAAGATTAAATAATAAATTTACATGTTGGACGTTCTATGGATACCTTAAAAGCAAAAACTATTTAATTTGGGTAAAATTGGGCATGCGAGTAGATTTTTTTGATGAGTAAGTTATTAAGACGTTTGCTTGATGTTAAGTGACCACCTACGCCTCTAACCAGGTGCAAAGCTACGTGTCTTATGACTGCAATATATCTTAATATATATAAATCTCGTGTCACAATGTTTGTCCTCAATGGACTCCTAAACCACTTAACCGATTATAATAAAATTCACACACCATGTGCAGTTTGATCCAACTTAGAAGATAGGATAGCTTATTTCCCGGTATTGCCCCGGGAACGGGAACTACGCGGGTAAAACCGCGGGACACAGCTAGTAATATATATATGCAATAAAAAGGGTAAGAAGGGAAATGCTCCAACTTACTTAACGAACGCATGTCTGATATTAACACCCATATTTTTAAAAGGGTGGTGTCTCGGAAAATAATATACATCCATACTTAATATTATAAATGAAAAAGTGTGTCTGTCTGTATGTTTCTTTTATGCCAAAACGTGTGGACCGATTTAGTTGAAATTTGGCATGTAGATAAATGATACCCTGGATTAAAACATAGAATACTTTTTATCCCAGTATTGCCCCGGGAACGGGAACTATGCGGGTAAAGTCCTAGAGAGTCTAAAATAGTTTACAAAGCAAACTTCTTGTAACTTGCACCGCGTACATAGAACATCTCTCTAAGATAGAAGCTTACATAACTCAAAATGATTAGACCAACGTGATGAGGGTCTAATGATACTATCATTGTAGCGTAATTGTTTTTCTGTCAATCCCAAACGGTATCAATTAATGGGAATTTGGAGTATTGTCCATACTTTCTCGTTGTTGAAAGTGAATTGATTTGTGGTACGTTATTGGTGGTTTCGTTTTCTAATTTGATAGGAAATGTTGGGCTAGCTGGGGCTTGTTTTTAAGTTATTGAAGTTGTTTCATTTGTCAATTGACCGATGATCCAATTATTGTTGACATGTGAGGTTGAAAACCTTATTTAACATGCGCGTATAGCATTAAAGCATTTTAGTTTTGACTTCAACTTGGAATTGACTTTGACTTCGGTTTCGACTTTGGCTTTAATTTTGACATGGACATTGACTTCGACTTTGATATTGACTTTGACTTCGAATTTGACTTTAACTTTGACTTTCTAGAAATCCCTCCGTTCCCTAATTCAAATTTACATTTCATGAATTTATTCTTTCGTCTGAATAATAAAATACATAATACCAGTCTTCTTATGTTCATATTATAATGTCAAATAATATAAATTACATACATTTTCGTAACTGTTTAATCTTCAATATGTAAATTACAATTCTCTAAAGAATAAATTAAATTATTTACCCATACGCACAATGCATAATGCGTTTAAAACAAAATGGCGTCCTTGACATAGGACTGAGACGCTTCAATTCACGATTTTGACATTTAAGTCTCATCGCGTCGTGATTTATCATACTATATGTGTGTGAATATTTATATGATCTAGTTCTGTTATCTGATGGTTTTTCCTAATTTTATTTCGATGATTTCGTCAGAGAAGATTCACTATTCGATATTTTTTGTGTTTTAAAAAGAAATAAGTTTTTTTATGGTCAAAATCAGATTCTATATGCCGTAAGATTATGCCGTATTTTATTATTACTGAACAAAATAAAGACATTTTTCATAAAATAATACTATTACTTAAGCTTAACAGCCTACAACTTTTATTAAAAATATCCACTAGATAGTCAATATTTTGTTAATCTGTTCTTTTCATAGATAGATATTCATATAATTTGATCCAAAATATCCAAGAGAGACTGATATAACACGTATAAGACACTACTGTTGCCCGCGACTCCGTCTGCGTGGACTTTCATATAAACTTTGACCCCCCCTTGCCCCCTTATAGCCCTTATTTCCAGTTAAAAAGTAGCCTATGTTTTATCTTAGGCTCTAGCACATCTGTGTACCAAATTTCATTACAATCGTATCAACGTGAAAGAGAAAAATTATAAGAAGTTTTAACCCCTCGAGCATCCTTTTCGGGGTTGATTTAAAAAAAGTAGCCTATATCCTTCCCCAGGCTTTAAACTATCTTTGTACCAAATTTCGTTCTAATCGGTTCTGTACATTTAGCGTGATGGAAAGACACAAACAGACAGAAAGACAGAGTTACTTTCGCATTTATAATATTAGTAAGGATTACATAATACTACCAGTCACAATTTTGAGAGCATCTATACCATTTATTCGAAGATGACATTCTGTCTGATAAATTTCAGCGCACAAAATTTCGAAATGTATCAAAATGACAATCGTATTAAATCGTAACGTCGGTATTTGAAATGATTTCTTTAGCATTTGATTATTTATGTTATGTCACGAAGCTAAAGCATTTATTTTGCAAGAACATTCATTTCCATTGGGCGAATGGCAATGCTTGGTTGGGTTATAGATCTGTATTATAAACGCGACTTTGTTTCCGTTGTACTAATCTTAACCAAAACTTACGACTACAGTTTTTCTATTAAAACCTATCCTCGTACATGCATAATTATTAAAAAAAATAATCGATACATATAATAAAAACGTAACGAGTTGCTGTCTGTCCATGGAAGATATATGAGAAAAAATATTATAGGAAACCTTTATTAACGCAATAGAACCCAAAAAAATGATTTTTGGAATTTTTGTCCGTTTGTCTGTTTGTTTGTGTACGCTAATCTCCGAAAAGGCTTATCCTGTTTAGATGGGGCTTAGAATAATATATTGTGGTAAGCTTCACTTAACATTTAGTGTTTAATTCATGTCAATCGGTTGATAAATAAAAAAGTTGTCGCGGGCACAGCCAGTCTATACATACCTATAATAAAAACGCAACGAGTCGCTGTCTGTACATAGAAGATATATGAGAAAAAAATATTATAGGAGACCTTTATTAACGTAATAGAACCCAAAAAAATGATTTTTGGAATTTTTGTCTGTTTGTCTGTTTGTTTGTGCACGCTAATCTCAGAAACGGCGTATTCTATCTAGATGGGGTGTTCAATCATATGTTGTGGTAATCTTCACTTAACATTTAGTCTTTAATTCATGTCAATCGGTTGATAAATAAAAAAGTTATGGCAATTAAAATAATCACGTTGAACTTGCTGAACTGTTGGCGCGGGTTAGGCATTTTCAAAAATGCTTCCTGATGTCAATTTTCTACGCGGGCGAAATCGTGGGCTAGTTATAAATTAAAAGAATATAAGAAATTGCCTCAAGTGTGTGCATGTATTTGTGTGTGTCGCGTTTGAGTACATGTCTATGTGTTAGGATGTGTGTCTGTGTGCATATGTGAGTTCGTTATGTATTTATTCTGAAGGGAGGGAGGGAGAAAACTCTTTGTAAAACTGAATTTAATTGGTCTAATGCAATCTGTCTAGGGAATCATTAATTCATTCGTTCAGCTAAAACGTAGTATAGTACGCGTCATGTATGTTTAGCGATTGACGAGAATAGCTGCGCATCGGGAGAATCGCGCTCGTAATTGACGTATTGGTGCGAGAAAGACAACACGACTGGGACAACCAATCAACGCTCGCGCACCCGACGATCACGCGCCCCGCGCGCCGCGCCGCTACCTCGATACCTTATTTTTGATTTCTGCGCAGGTTTCGTTCAGCACTAAAGATTCGAGACGCGTACTATACTCGTATATGCAAATGATATTCAAAGGAAGTTATCAAGAAGGTTCTGTTAGGCTATATTTTATAAGGTAGTGCTTATTTAGTTCCGTATACAATCGGTCCTTATTTATGGTGTAAGCTTTTCATTATTATGTAAGAGGCTGGAAAATTTCAAGCTTAAGTTAAAGGCTGTATAATTAAAGTTATGATTATTGTCGACGGGTTTATTTTGTAATCTAACGGGATGTTTGCAGGATATTAGCCGTTTGATAAGAATACATCTTTATAGTAATTTATTTAATATTTAACAAGCGATCAGCTCCTGTTTCGCAAGCATATATTAGGCATGTTTTATACATATAAACATTAATCTTGAATCACTATATCTGATAAAAAAATCGCGTAAAAAAAGGGGTTACGTAGTTTTATAGATTTAGACATTCATAGAAGACGCTTTCTTCCTTTTGTTTTACATTGCTTTGTGATTTATTTTCTAAATAAATTAACAACATAAAAATGTATAATGTTATTATTGTACTAGGAATTTTTCCGCAGATGAAACCTAAAATGACTGGACTACTGTGATTTATTAATTATTGTAATGGCGAAAGATAGCTTAACGGGAAATTGAATCCTATAAAATATTTATAAAGTATTGTTACACGTGAAAATATAAGAACTCAAATATTATCATCAAAACAAAACAAAATAGTATTTGAAAATTATTAATCTACGACGATATTATTAGCAAAAACAAATAATGCTGCATACAACTATTCAGAGGGGAGCCGACCACGCGTCTGAGCCGCGCAGCGCGCGGTATGTACCTAATGGTAGTTCATGCAGCGCATGAATTATATTGGAGTTATTTTAAAATGCTAATATCTTCTACGTTTATTGAAATTGAGTGATGTCAAAGACAATTTTGTTTACAGTAAAGTACTCTGAATCAATAACACATTGTAGCTATGTTCTGGGTCCAAATTAAAACTAAAGTCAAGTTCGAGTAAAGCAATATATTACGAATAGCGATACACAATAGTCGGCGGGCAAGCGGACGTGCGTCTGCCGTCGAAGCAAGCGAGAAGTGATCGCAGCGGAGATAGCCGAGGAAGCGCTCGTGCGCCGCTGCTACCGAAGGTTCCCTCATTGCGTTAATTTCGAACAAATTTGATTACCATAAAAACGATTATAGTGACTTAACCTTAAAAGATAGACATATGCTGTCACGGACTTTTATTTAGATCTTTTAAAGAGGAATAATTCTTTCATACATATTTTTTTTGTATCTCGAACCGTTTTCGCAGCGCACGCACCGGAAGCCGTCAAGTATGAATAATTTCTCCCGTTTTTTCCACATTTTCCATTATATCTCCGCTCCTATTAGTCGCAGCAAGATGTTATATAGCCTAAAGCCTTCCTCGATAAATTGTCTATTCAATAAAAAAAGAATTTTTCAATTCGAACCAGTAGTTCCTGAGATTAGCGCGTTCAAACAAACAAACAAACAAACAAACTCTTCAGCTTTATATATTAGTATAGATTATATTTTTAAATAGAAAAAAGAAAGCCTTATTTTTATTATTATTATTACTTATACACGTATAGATAACGCTCAAGGTGTAAAATAATCTACATAATATATTTAAAATGAAAATAATCCACCTAAGTGCGAGTCGGTATAGCACATTACAGGTTCCGTACCATTACGTAAGACAAACGTACGAAATTTCATTTGTCTATTAAAAATTCTATGAAAATTTTCTTAATACATCCTTTTTATATAAATTGACAACATTGACAACTAACTAGGTATTTTTGCTGGGGGGCTGCTCAGGGCGGCGTCGTCCATATGTGCGAAGTGCACACAGGCGCCAAGACAATAGGGGCGCCGCGCCCCCACTGCCGACATTATTTTTGTTACCTAAATTATTGTTTTTTATTTTATATTTAATATTTAGCTTATTGAACACGTCTCTCAATATTTATAATATTCGTTAATAAATTAAATTCAGTAATAAATAGTTCCATTTCTTAACATTTGACTGCGGAACCCTAAAAATAACGTAGTACTTTGTAAACAATGATGTAACATTGATTTTAAATTTCACCGGATCACCTTTACGAAGTTAAAACAATAAAATATGTTATTTTTAAACAGGATTATATCTTTAAGGTTATATTTGTAAGAAACCTCCTTGGTTCGATGATCTGGTTAATAAAGTTATTGACACTGGCAATCTTGAATGGTTGTTTATAATTTGTAGCACTATGACCATTTAAGTGTTGCTATATGTAGCCTAGTTGAATAAAGATTTAGGAGATAGTTTTGTAATACTACTTTGACATTTATTCATTAATTAAATTTTACCCGTTAATTAACTCTATTAGCATTTCCTTTAATTACTCAGGTTTATGATATACTAGCGACCTAACCCGGTTTCGCACGCATATAAGATGTATGTAATATCTTCTATATTACTTGACCGATTTAGTTGAAGTTTTGTATATAGATAGGTGATACCCTGGATTAACACATAGGATACTTTACATCCCGGTATTGCCCCGGGACCGGAACTAGGCTGGTAAAACCGCGAGGCACAGCTAGTTAATAATATGTATTTACCTTAATAATCCAGTAATCTATAAGAATGCATTCATCGATGCACGAACATGCGTATCACCTTTCCTTGATAATTAAGTCACTTTCAAAACCGTCGGCCGTGATCTTTACGTCAAAACATCTTGCTACCGAACGCTCTGACATCCTTTTCGTATATAAAGTATTTTTAAGTTTAAAATAATAATTTTTTAATCAGTTTTTTATATCATAGGGGGCAAACGAGCAGGCGAGCCACCTGATGGAAAGTGCTCATAAACACTCGCAGAGTTTGACAGCTCTGGAGTGTGTTGCCGACCTTTTAAAAAGATGTACGCTCTCTTCTTGAAGCACCACAAGTCGTAATTCATCGGAAATACCGCATGAGAGAGCTGAGTAGCTACTCCGAATGCAATCGTCGTTGACATCGAAAATTTTTGATACTGCTATCCTAGCTATGGGACTTAATATACTCTAATAAAGAATCGGATCGCACATCAGTTTATCGGAATCTTATCGATACAGAAACAAAAAAAGTTTTTATATTAATTCGAAGTTGCTCAAAAACTGTATCGAAAATAATAAAAATGAACATCGATTGTGTTCGGAGTATAGCTTCTGATTCCATGACGTGGTACGAGGTAAAAAGTGTCTTTTAAATCGCACTGTGGTTGACTACCAGCTGTCAAGGTGGTGCGGATGGTATTGTCTGTGACGTGCAGTGCGGTGGTGAAATTCAGTTTTGTATGAAACATCTTGCTTGGGTAAAGGCAGGGCCGAGCCAACGCCCGGCAGCGCCCGTATGCGGAACTTATGAAGCGCCTCTTTTTTAACGATTCTTCATAAAAAACGAATTTATTTTTTAACGTATATTATAAATTGGTGACTTGTTCAATAAGCATAATATATTATGTTTTGTTGTGCCTATTGTACCTACTTACGTATCGATACTCCACCGTAAAGATACTGTTTGCTGGCGTCTTTATGATTAAATAGCAAATCTCTTTCAAACAACGATATTAATGGAAAAATGTTACGGCGATAAATTACCTAATAAAATAATTAAATATTTTGATACTACAGTGCTACCGTATATTAAATAAGTCATTTTTAAGTAAAAAAGACAAAAAAGGTATGTAAACTTTAAAGTCTAAACCTAGGGTAACAAGTTTACATATATAAACCAATTCAAAAATATTATTTCAAAGGACCTAACCACTTGTTTAGTTAGGTCCGTGTCACGAAGTCACGGACTCAATCTAGAAATTTATAGTTCTTATTTATATACTAGACGTGCCTTGTGGTTTTAAACGCGTATTTTCCGTTCCCGGGGCAATACCGGGATATAAATAAATAAATAGATTAAAATAAAATACGTTTAATTCAGGCCATTTACAATAATTTATAAAAACTAGCCCATTAAGAATTATATTATAAAGTATCCTAAGTGTTAAACCAAGGTATTACACACCAAATTTCAACTAAATTGGTCCAGCCATTTTTGTGTAAAAGAATAACATCTATACATAAATTCTAAAATACTTTAACATTTATAATATTAGTAGGAGTTATATCGTTATTGCATAAGAACTAACCTTTGCATTCGCTACTCCAATTATTTTATAGGTCAAGCGTATAAGTACATTTAAGCATGGTTGACTTCGATGTCTTTTAATTCACATTTATTGAAATACTGGCTGTTGCCCGCGACTCCGCTCGTTGCGTTGCTCGCGATTATCTGAGTGTCAATAAATAAACGCTCGTTCTATGTATCTATAAAAAATGCCTAAAATTATTTAATTTATTTTTTTATTTTTATGTAAAATGCGCATTATACATATTTATTAATGTTAATAGATTTTTGTGATTGCATACTCACCAATTTTTAAATTTTTGCTTCTTATAACTTTTTTTATTTGTGATAGCTTTGCGGACCACTTGGGATGCTTCCAGGGACCACCAGTGGTCCGCGGACCACCGGTTAAGAACCACTGCTCTAGACTTCAGACTTCATTACAATCGGTTCAGTAGTTCGTAACATACAGAAAGAAAGACAGACAAAACTTTTTTTTATTTTTTATTTATTTGGTTAAGTTACATTTTTCTGGTAACAGGCGACTTGTAAAGCATGTGTTGTCTTCTTTTAAAAAGGGGGGACCTGTTTATTATTTTATTTTGTAACACCATGACTGATTACTAAAAAAATTAAATTACTTCCTATTATAATACTATAAATGTCAAAAATTTGTGGGAATGATTGTGTTATTCTTTCACGCAAAAACGGCTGGACCGATTTAGTTGAAATTTGGTGTGTAGATAGATTGATTAACACATAGGATACTTTATATAGAACTACGCGGGTAAAACCGCGAGGCGCGGCTATTCTATATTCTTGCAAGTATTCACAAAGACACTACAGTACTAATATTATCACTTTCGTCTGCGCATGCGCATGCCTACACGCGATTACTTTCCCTCTCATTCGACGCGGTTAGCTATTTATATGGTTAAATTAATCAATGTTTGCGGTTAAGTGAACGGTTTATATAGTACACGTCATTTATGTTTAGCGATTGACGAGAATAGCTGCGCATCGGTAGAATCGCGCTCGTAATTGACGTATTGGTGCTCAAAGACCAACACGACTGGGACAACCAATCAACGCTCGCGCACCCGACGATCACGCGCCCCGCGCGCCGCGCCGGTACCTCGATACATACCTTACTTTTGACTTCTGCGCAGGTTTCGTTCAGCGCTAAAGATTCGTGACGCGTACTATACTAACCGTTAACTTAAAATGAATTTAGTTATGTCATCAATTTTGGCAATTATTAGCTTTTATGCATGTATTTACACATCTCCTTTCGCTTAAATCACTATCTATATTTATATTATAAAGAAGTAAAGTTTGTGTGTTTGTTAAATTGTATGGGGTAATCTCGGGGTCTACTGAACCGATTTTAAAAATACTTTCACCAATAGAAAGCCATATTATTGCTGAGTGTCATAACCTTCTGTGGAAGCTGTGCAAATTTAAATTTTGTAACGTTTTTTAAAAAACATATTTTTATTTGTTTATTTCTTCTGTTTTCATTTATTGTTTTCTAATTTAGTATCAAAATATAATTAATTAAAATTAATACCCGTCTTTTTGACCATCATCAGAACGTCTTTAGTACTATGATATAATGTACACATACAATTCATTAAGCCACATTGCAGCACCATTAATGTAAATTATATCATACCGTATACTTTTCCCATACGATACCATCGTTCCGGAGATGCAGGCAGACGTACAGATAACATTCGAAACGTGGGAACGTGCATCTATTTTATGGCAACTCCACGATTTATGGCGAAGCTTTCTACGTGTTTTTGGCGCGTGGTAACTTGTTTATTAGAGTATAGTTGGATTGCGTGGTTTCGCCTGCGTCCGTGCAAGTACATAAAACAAAGACAGTTTAGTAGTACGAATTATACTTCAGGAACGGATAGATCAATTTTGATGCTTTTTCGCTATTAGTTTCTCGAGAATAGCTGTCGGTTTAGATGTAATTTGGCATGATGTAGATTGGATTTTATCCCGATATTATCATGAGAGTAAAATACGCGGCTTGTATATGCATATTAATAATCTATACTTAAATTATAAAGCTAAGGAATTATTTTGTTTGTACAAGAACACAAAATATAATTAGTACATTGACATATTATATTTTTTTAGAAACTTCCTAATAATAGAAATCAACGGAGACGAAGTCGCGATCAGCGGCTAGTACATCATAAAAGAAGATAAAGACACTTCAAGATGTTTCAATATTATATATGTTATACGCATTTGAAAGTTTTTTAGCATTTTTTCCTCAATCTATGAATTATAAAGTTCATTGACATTCAAACTTACATTCACAAATTACATCAGACCTCTTATATACTTATTCATTTAACATTTCGTTACGCATAATTCACTTTATTTTAAAGTCATTTCTTCTAGACAACAGTTTAATGAGAGGTGTCAAGTTATAAGCCACTAGCTGTTGCTCGCGACTTCGTCCCCGTTGGTTCTATTTCTATTATTATGTTATAGTGAGTCAATCTTAGAAGATAGACATATACTGTCGCGGACTTTTTTTTAGATCATTTAAAGAGGAATAATTCTTTCATACATATTGTTTTTGTATCTTGAACCGTTTTCGCAGCGCACGCAAAGGAAGCCTTCAAAGATGAGAAATTTTCCCCGTTTTTTTAAATATTTTCCATTATATCTTCGCTCCTATTAGTCGCAGCCTGATGTTATGTAGCCTAAAGCCTTCCTCGATAAATGGTCAATTCAATAAAAAAAGATTTTTTTAATTCGAACCAGCAGATCCTGAGATTAGCGCGTTCAAACAAACAAACAAACAAACTCTTCAGCTTTATATATTAGTATATAGATTAATAAGTAAGAAACATTATATTAAGTACACCTGTACATTGTAGGTACCTACATAGTTTTTGAACGTTATTATAAAGGCCTGCGACACATTTACGATCTCTTTAATTCAAAATCTGCCTTAAAAATGTTACTGTTAAGTCTAACAACAAATTTATCATCTAGAATCTTCAACAAGAACACCTATAAATACAGTGTATTGGATATTTGGATGAGCGTTATATGAAGGTATATCGTACGTATGAATCTTAATCTGCGTGTTTCCTTGTACAAGTAAATACATAACAGACAGATAGACAGACATATATACAAAGCACAGATATGGAGATTTACATTAGCATATACCTAATTATAATATATAGATCGCGACAAATTATAATATATAGGTAGACTAATTATAATATAGATAGACATCTCTCTATAAAGGTTTTTAAAGCCTTCCGCATTTCCACGTCACGCCCGATCAAGCGACAAGAATTTATCGATACAGATAGAACAGGTAAAAACAACAGTAGGTATAGGTCGCGTCACGGATGTTTAGCGCTGGACGAGAATAGCTGCGCATCGGTAGAATCGCGCTCGTAATTGACGTATTGGTACGAGAAAGATAACACGACTGGGACAACCAATCAACGCTCGCGCACCCGACGATCACGCACCCCGCGCGTCGCGCCGTCCTTCGACACCTTATTTTTGACTTCTGCGCAGGTTTCGTTCAGCGCTAAAGATTCGTGACGCGACCTATATCAATGACTGCTTCTAAAGACGGTTAGTTGTGACCCATTTTTCCTTTCCTGACCTCCTTTCCTCCTCCTGAGGAGAAAGGAGGATCCTAAACCAATCGAACCATTGACTGGCCGAAAGTCTCCTAAGTCGGCCTAAGTCTCCAACAAATATCATAAGCGCGATTCAGAACTCGTCGCATTAGTAGCGGTCGCTTAACTAACCAGTATAAAGGAACTCCTTATCTTTTCCTTTTCCCACCTTTGTATAGCTTGTGACGTTTTATCTAGACACTTAGCTTTTCGACTATTCATAGGAGGCATCCTTCGGTTCAGTTACCTATGTAGCGACCGCTACTATTGCACCGAGTTTAAATAGAGAGCGTATGCGCCCTTAAATATTGTTGATTTTAAATTTTTAATTACTTTACTTCTTTATAATAATAGTATAGATTTACTGGCATTAGCCATTTCCAATATAATTTCATAGCATAAAAATATTTGTAATCTTGTCTATTTGAAAATATTAATCAATCTTAAGTAGGTTAGCGGTAAAATTAGATTTAATTAAATTCTAAAAAATGCAAATCCTCACCGACTATGTAATACTCTTATCTAATGCAAAAAACGTTTAACACAAAATTGTTGATGTAACTGTCTTCGCCTCGTAGTTTTACAGATCTGTTATTTTTATTCCTGGATCAACACCGGGATATAAAGTGTCCTATGTGTTAATCCAGGGTATCACCTATCTAATCGGTAGAGGCGTTTTTGCTTCAAATGATAAAAACATACATACTTACGTATCTTCTCACAAACTCACATTTATAATATAAGCAGGATTAGGTGTTAATCCAGGATATTTTTACGGAAGAGTCTAAGAAGGTGTCCGTTTATTGAAACACATAACGATTCGGTCGGTAGAAGTCTGACATTCCCATTGTTTCCTTCCCCAAGTTCCACGGGTATTCAAGGATTTTCCCAATATAAAAATAGGGTGTAATTATAATAATGTCTAATAAAAGAGCTACACACTTTCATACATAATTATAGTACGCGTCACGAATCTTTAGCGCTGGACGAAACCTGCGCAGAAGTCAATAATAAGGTATCGAGGTAACGGCGCGGCGCGCGGGGCGTGTGTTGTTTTTCTCGCACCAATACGTCAATTACGAGCGCGATTCTACCAATGCGCAGCTATTCTCGTCCAGCGCTAAACATAAATGACGCGTACTATACCAATTATAAATTTTATAACGTAATAATTGCTTAAACAATAGCCATATTTTTTTCATTTAGCATGTCTTAACAAATATTACACCTACTTACTAAATGTAGTGTAATTAACATTTTTTTATTTTGCGTTCCCATCAGCTCATTGTTCGGGAGAAGCCTTTTTAGGCTAAGGCTTGCGAAAAGGCTTTGTTTGTTCGACCAGCATGTAAATAATTTTATAACGAGATTATAAAATAGAGCCTTAAAAATTATTATCTATCTAGTATCTACTATCTATATTATAACTTCTATTTTTTTAAATCATTTATTGCCAAAAAAACCAATATACTGGTGAGCAACAAGCTCCACACAATCATAATTCTAGATAAAACATTATTATTTAATATAAAATTACATCATTGCAATTATGCATTATAAAAAATTATGTCAATAAAATACTATTATGTTAAATGTTATGTCAATAAGTATGTCATGTCAAATTTAATTATTAAAATTAGCTATCAATTTAATATTATAAAAAGAGTACCGCGTTGATTGTTTGTTCGTATTGTAATAGGCTCAAAAAGTACTGGACAGATTTTATAAAATTCTGAACTCAAATAGTCTTGAATTCTGGATGAACTATGGTTATTTTTTATTGCGAAACGAGGCTTGAATGAGTAGAAAGCGTTCTAAAGTATAAGTATACTTATCCATACTATTATTATTAATGCGTTTGTAACTCTGTCTGTCTTTCCATCACGCTAAAACTACTGAACCGTTTAAAAGGAAATTTATAAGTATTTATTGGTACAAATATAGTCTAGAGCCTGAAAGAAAGACATAGGCTACTTTTTTATATAATTTTACACTTTCACGGCCAAACCGCTGAACTGATTGTAATGAAATTTTGTACACAGATGGTCTAGAGCCTGAGATAAAACATAGGCTACTTTTCACTGGAAAAAAGGGTTATTAGGGGGTAGGGGGGGGGTCAAAGTTTATATGAAAGTCCACGCGCACGGAGACGCGGGCAACAGCTAGTAATACTATAAGTGTACTTATACTGTAGGGTACAATCTTATATCATAACACCATAGCTAGTTTCTGTAGTAAAAAGAAATAATAAAACAATCTGACGTAAGTGCTACTCAAAAAAGTTATACGCCAAGAAATAGTATTACATTTGACATTATAAAATTCATTAAGCAAAACAGACGGTGAATCACTGTGATTAAGAAATGCATTTCTTGCTGACATTAAGGCTGTAGCCGGCTTATTTTAAATCTGGCTCTGCCATTAATAATCAATTTACCACGTAATAATAGCTTTAAAAGGATGAGGTTCGTCTTTTTATCGATGCTAGACTATTGCTTAATTTTGTAATAGGTGTTATATGGTTCGTTTTAAACTTTTAACTTTACTTAAGTCAGTTATAACGTTTTATGGTATTAGTTTTAAGTTTTAAGTAAGCAAGTTTTAGCTGTTCCACCGTCTTTGGACATAGATATATTTATAATTTTAATGACTTTTATTACAGAATTGTAATTGACGACCGCTTGGCGCAGTGGTAACATAACTGGTTCGATTCCCACACCGGAAAAATATATTTGTAATTTACATTTGTATTTTTCTTGGGTCTGGGTGTTGCTATGTATTATATGTATGTATTTACAAAAGAAAAGTATGTAATTTATTCCGTTATCTAGTAGCCATAACACAAGCTTCGGCGTAGCTTGGAACTAGATGGCGCTGTGTATAAATGTCCTGAAAATATATATTTATTTATTATTTATTTAATTGCTTCAAATAAAATTGAGTAATTAAATAAGTTTAGTACAATTATTATATATTAATTTTATTTAATATATAATAATTGTACTAAACTTACTTTTAGTACTTGACAATGATGAAGGAGTAATCCGCCTCATTATGAACTTACTATAAGGTCCCTTCAACTTTAAGTTGGTTCTCGATCATTAAAATTTACAAACTCAAATAAGTCATTTAATATTTAAATTGAAGTGCACAAACGGTGCTCCATAAATGCATAAAGGAATTTTAAACGATTACAAAAGTTCGACTGGCTAGGCTTTATAATATAAACAATAACATAATAACAAATTGCATTTCACGTTGTTCGTCCATTGTTTGAGTATTTATTGCTTTTCCAATAATACATAACGAAATGACAGAACTTTTGTTTTGCAATGTGTGAAAATCGAAGTTAATGTTGTGAAAGATGTCCTCCTCGGGGGGAGAAGGAGGTTATGTCGGGCTCGCATGTAATCTCGCCACTACCGACTATAGCCCACCGGTGTTCCTTCGAACACATACGGACGGACTTGCGAAGATGACATAGGGGGCGTCCATAAATTACGTGAGGTGTTTAAGGGGGAGAGGGTCTAGTCTAATCTCATCTAATCTTACGTTGGAGAGAGGGGGGGTCTCGACAAATATCACGCAATTTTTTTTCTGATTGAAACAAAGAAAAATATACAATTTAGGTCTATTAAATCCAGATTGTACATGCTTAAAATTTAATCTTAAACGTAATCGTCGTAACTAGTCGTAAATAAAAGCACGATGCAAATTTGTTATTTCTTTTTACAATAACAATCCAACGCGTTTACGTAAAAAACTCACATTTTGAAAAATCTCCCGGGTTGAATAAAATCTCACGACATCTCACCAGGAGGAGGAGGGAGGGGCAGAATGGGCGCAATACAATAAAAGGGTGGTAAATAAAGGGGATTAAATTGGGAAAGGATCTTTAACCCTTTTATGACCTTTTTGACTATAAAATCCTTGGTTATCTATGTAAAATCAGATTCTAATTCTTTCTAACGAAACATTTAACGTGTAACTTACAGACCCGCAGATCTTCGCATTGATATAACAGCAAGTATGTATTACATTTGCATTTTGAAACGAACGTCACTTCGAAGTGACCCCATAAGCTAACAAAGATGAGATTCCCATACATAATTGGAGAGCCATTTAGACTCTGTCTTACAAATATAAACGTTACGATTTCAGTCACGATATTTTGACGTGTCTTGTTATGCTATTATTTTGTAACATAATTAAACTAATTATTTGTTTAAACAGTTACATTGTGTGCTAAAAATAGCGAAAGCATGTATGAACTGTTGACATAATACAGAATATGCAATGAAATGACTTATTTATTCGTTATTTATAATACTCTATTGTACATAACAAATTAAAGAAAGAAAGTACATGTAAAAAACAGCAAATTATAATGTGTATGGAATCTGATGCAAAATATACGGTTTAAGTTTGGCATGTATGTATGGGACGTCGGTCTAAAAGAATGAACCGATTATCATGGGTTTTTTAAAGCTTACATAGCCAATTTGTGTGTCAAGTATTAAATAAAAATCAAAATTCAAGAAGTAAAAATATTATCGAGGTACTAATTAAATTTCTCTTCGCGAATATTTTTGAACATCGCATTGATAGGACCCCTAACTTTTAGAAATATCATTTTATATTATAAATCATGTTTATTTATTTAAAAATCGATTGCGACCAACCACTAATATTTGGCTGAATTGTGCTTTTTTTTAATCTAGTCCTTTTCTGTTTTTTGTCAATAAAGTGTTTTTTATTTTATTTTTATTTACTAAACCCTTAATAAGAATCATATAAAAGCAGCCTTAAATTCTCCAAAACCGTTGCTCTCATAAAACAATGCCCTATACAAGGCACCACCCGTCTTGCCTCACTTTAGATATAACAATAACGCGGTCTTGACCGAAAAATTTGCCGACTTATAATTACGCATAATTAGGGACATTGTCTCATATGCATTACGATACCATTGTATGAATTATGAAAATATTATACATAACAATCAACTTGGACCTTTAAATGTGTCGGGTTTTATATTTATTTTAGTACATTTATTTCCTAGTTTTCGTTTCCGTGCCGGGATAAAAAGTATACCATTGTGTAATCCAGGCCTTAATCCAGGTATATGCTAAAATTCAGAGAAATCTGTTTGGTAGTTTTTGCGTAAAAGAGCAACAAACATACATACATACATACATATCTTCATAATTTTCGCGTTCATAATATAAGAAGGATTTCAGCTTTAAGAAGAGTTTAAAATTCGTATTTTTTATTCATCTAAATCCGAAGCTAAGGTAAAAAAAGCATATATACGGTCGAATTGAGAAACCTCTTTTTTTTGAAGTCGGTTAAAGACACATACATAACAATGTTATTTGTTTAATTTACAAAATGTCAATATGTCTGTCTGTATGCTACGAATAAACCACCTTAATCTTTTTCACTAAAATTTTGCACAAAGTAAAATCAAATCAGAAAAGGTTTCAAGGGGTTTCTAACAGTTTGAAAGTAAACCTTTATGCAGACAAGTCGTAAGCAGGTACATGGCAATATTAGTGTTAGTACTGTCTTCCTGTGAGTGTGGCAACACTCGAGATGAGCCAGCCGTGTCTAATTTCGTCCGTAAACATTTGCATACAAATTATCGTATGTAATCTCCGGAAATAGCTTTAGGATTTAATTAGGAGAATGCGATCATAAAATTGGTCTTACTTTTTTATGATAAGAAAGGAAATATATATGTATTACTTCGTATGTAATATCAAAGTCTCTTGCCGGTTCTGCTCTATAGAAATTAAATAATAAATAAATAAATATTTTCGGGACAAGTACACAGCGCCATCTAGTTCCAGGCTAAGCCGAAGCTTGTGCTATGGCAACTAGATAACGGAATAAATTACATACACATACTTTTCTTTTGTAAATAGATACATACAATACATAGCAACACCCAGACCACAGAAAAATACAAATGTAAATTACAAATATATTTTTCCGGTCTGGGAATCGAACCGACGACCCTTCGCGCAGAATGCAGTTGTGTTACCGCTGCGCCAAGCGGTGGTCACAAATATACGAATAAATATACGAACGGTTGGTAATTGACTGTGTAATAATAACATGACCATTTAAAAGTGTTACTATATGTAGCCTAGTTGGATAAAAACAACACTAATAGCCTTTAACATTGATTTAATAGTGATTTTTTGTTGGAAAGAAAGTCATGCGACCACAAATTTTCTCTCCCTAGATCAATATTAATGTTTCCTTCCTACTAGGACAATTTAAAAGTATAAAATTCAAATTTAAAAAAAAGATGATATACATATTTTTCATTTTATATATTACTAGCTGTTGCTCGCGACTTCCTCCCCGTTGGATCTGGATATACTGTAGCGAACTTTTTTTTAGATCGTTTAAAGAGGAATAATTCTTTCATACCTACATATTTTTTGGTATCTTGAACCGTTTTCGCAGTACACGCAAAGGAAGCCCTCAAAGATGAATAATTTATCCTGTTTTTTCCATATTTTCCATTATATCTTCGCTCCTATTAGTCGCAGCGTGATGCTATGTAGCCTAAAGCCTTCCTCGATAAATTGTCTATTCAATAAAAAAATAATTTTTCAATTCGAACCAGTAGTTACTGAGATTAGCGCGTTCAAACCAACAAACAAACAAACAAATTCTTCAGCTTTCTATATTAGTATAGATATATTAGTATATATATAGATAATAACAACAAGAGACAATGTTCCTAATATTAATATTTTACGTAGAATTTTAGTTATACTTGTATACAATATTGAGCAACAAACATGTTTTTCGAGCATACATCACAATTAGAATGCAATCACATAATAATTCTATAGAATCGTCAAACTTCATAATTTTGTCATTAAATCGAAATAAGCGTAATGGCGAACCTCGTCACACTGAAAATGTTCTCGAAGTTTCTAAAAGTACTATTTATATGACCTTCATATTCCAAATACTTGAAGCAAAACGCAAAAAGATTAAAAACTGAACATGATTATTAAATCGTTGAAAAATTAAATCTACGCTTTCACCTTTCCTTTCTTTTGTGATTTTTTTTTTCGGATTTCCTGGAAGATATCACTTTAAATGATAACAAGTAAACTACAATTTGTCTAGTTTTTAGGATTCTTTTGTGTAAAAAAAGGGTCAATAAATAAATAATCTAACAAAGAAAAATTATTTAAACCTATGTGCTACAAGATAACCTACACTTTTTCTCAAGGAATCGTCCAAGAAAATAATTATCGAAATCGATTTACGTAATATCGAGTTTATTTAGCCACACGATTCATTGTTATATCATAGAAGATAGGTAATGGTTAAAACAGCCGTTGCTTCAAACAATACTTTTACTTTTATTAATTACGACCTTGGTTCTTCGGGGATCACCTCTGTACGGGGTTTCCTTATTAAATATTTTTTATTACATTTTAATTATAATATTTTTACAGGAAAGGTTACCATACTCGCAAACTTAACGTTAATAACAAACAATTAATATATGCATGTGTTTTCGTTGCTATTAAATAAAAAATCTGGAATAAACATTTTTCAATTTCTTTGTCGTTGAGTTTAAAGAAGGAATTCTTTACATAGTTTAAATCAAAGTCTCTGTGTCAAAATCAAAATCTGTCTGTGTCTACGTATGTTTATATCTAGACTTTTATGGATTTTTTTATTAAATAGTGTGATTTAAGAGAAAGATGTATATGTCACCGGAAAATAACAAGAACTGCAAATTTATAAAGTTCCTAGGAAATGTATAAACATTCGTAGTATTCTAAACGAGAGACAAAATATATTATTTTACAACCAGATTTTCGCAAATTTATAAACATACCGAACTTACGCGTAAAATAATAAGTAAGCAATAACCAAACGTCATGTCCGCTCTGATTGGTTGAATAACTGTCCACATCAACCAATTAGAGAGCTGTGTTATTTTCCGTATTTAAAAAAAAGCGTTAAATTAAAAGCTCTTCTGATTGGTCGAACGATTTAGAATTTTACGAATGGATATTCGTTAGTTGATAAATTTACCACGAGACGTCGCAAATTGATAAATTTGCGTAAATGTGGTCGTAAAATAATACAATTTATCCCTCGTTTAGAATCCTGCGAAGGTTTATACATTTCCTAGGAAATTCAAAATTTGCTGTTCTTGTTATCTTCCTGTGATATATACATTAATAAATAGGGGGAAAGGGGGGGGGGGATAACCGCGGAGATTAGGAGTGTAACTCTTATTTGTTACACTAGTTACAATATAATATTCGACTTTAAAAGTATGATTAATATTTGACTTAATACTAGCAAATGTCGTTAGGTCTACCATTACATTAGGCAGTCCAACTGTTAGTGCTTTTAGGAGTTAGTGCATCTAATACGAGCGTAATCTCGAGTGAGCTGACAACAAAGGCTGTCGGCCATCTGTGGACAATTTCCCAAAGGTCGCCTTCGCCGAGATATTGCGAAATAAATCATTCTATGGTTCAAGTTATACGCTTATAGTCTATTGGCTTCTTAGTTTTAAGACTTGTAAATGGAACCATGAGGATACCTTCTGTATTATAACTAACTGCGCCCCGTGTAGTTTCAGTTTCCGGGATGTAAAGTATACTATGTGCCAATCTATTTAAACAGCAAATTTCAACAAAATCGGTGAATCAATTTTTGCGTAAAAGAATAACAACCATACATCACAAACTTTCACATTTATAATATTAATAGGATTATTATTAATGTAATAACAAAAACGGTGTTACACCTATCACTATATAGGTACCTACATTAAATATTATTAGCGGGATTCAGAGCTCATTTCGTTGTTATGATATATAAAATAACAGCATTTTTTTTTATCATAAATAATTATCATGATAAGGCCGC
>JADANM010003353.1:8119626-8133025 GCA_026213755.1 Eurema hecabe | reverse complement strand
GAACAGTCATCAGTCAGTGGGGTCTATTGGATAGTGAAGGGAGGAAAGGGGAGGTGTCTATATAGTGTTGTGCAACAGGTGAGGGTGACGGTAGGGCGAGGCGGGGTAGAGCGGGGTGGGGCGGAGCGGGGTACCTGGTAACGGTATGCAGCAGATGCGGCAGCAGCGGTGCTGCGGCGGCGGGGTCGCGGCGCACGAAAGCGCCCAGCACGATGACGCACAGCCCCAGCTCCTCGTCGCTGCACGCCTCGCCCGCGCCGCCGCACTCCGCGCCTGCTCACGGAGAGAGAGAGAGTGAGACAGTTATACAGGATGGTATAACAATACGAACAAAAGAGAGACGATTATGTCACTGTCTTTTACGAATAAATGAAAGCTTATTTGAACTATTAGAAAGAAATTACATAAATAATTAAAGAGAGAAAAAGTGAACTAATAAATGACCGTTCATTACAATTTAAAAAAAGAGATTTTAAATGATATTTTAAATAAAATTGTGATTTAAAATATGATATCTTATAGTATAGGAATGTGCTCACATCGGTAGCGCAGCGTGGCGTCGGGGCGGTAGGGCTGCGCGTGCGCTGCCTGCGCGTGCGCGCCGCGCCCCGCGCCCCACCACCCGCCGCCGCTCCCGCTCGCCCCGCCCCAACCCGACCACTCGCTCTCTGCGAACAGTGAGACATTGTATAAGGTTGGGTATTACAGAACAACAGCTCTTAACGAGTAACCATTTATTAAGAAAACAATGTAATACAATTTTACCGCCCCTATATTTAAAACACTAGGTACTTGCTGCATTTATATATCTAGTTTTAAGGTGTATTTCAGTATTGTAAATAGTATACTGACAATAGAGCGTTATTATTATTATATTGAACTCTTACATGTACAGACATATGAGTACATATTAAGACTACATACATACTTGACTGTTGAAAATTAACCAAAGTAATTGAACAATAATAATTTTTTCTCCTACTTTAATTAATTATTATTTTAACTATCAGGGTATAGCAAATAACTTATATCAAACTTAATATCGTTAGAATTTAAGCTAATGAAAAATGTACGATTAAGTAAATCATACATTTGTAATTATCAAGTTTTCTTTAACATCCTCTTCGCACCCTAAAGGTTCACATCTGAAGGTACTAGGTGCTACTAAGAGCCGGTACACTCCATGGTCCTTCGAGCCGGATATGCTCATAGTCTAAAGTTCTAAACGCAATGTACGCACCGTTAGCCCGGGGAGTGGGAGGGGGGGTGTGTAGGCCGGGCGAGCCCAGCTGCGCCGCCTGCCGGGCCAGCCGCCGCGGGGATCTGTGCACACAGACATACACACTCTTCTTGAAGTCAAAGTCAAACATCTTTAGTCAACTAGGCTACATATAGTTACACTTTTCAATCGTCAAATATGTATGTCCTTGGATCGCGATATCGTTTTGATAAATTTCTTTTTTTAAAAAGAGCTACTATCAGAGTTTCTTGCCGATTCTTCTCTGTAGAAGCTGCCTTCTGAACCGGTGGTAAATGTTTTGTAATACCATGACGATTCAAAATTGTTACTAAATGTAGCCTAATTGAATAAAGATACTTTTAACTTTGACTTTGAAAGGTAGGAGGGGGGTGAAACTCTCCTTTTATACTTTCAATCAATTATAACTTGTGGAAAGACAAATGTATGTACGTAAGATGTACAAGTAAGTAATTCCTTAAAGGAAGGCAGGAAGAAAGGGAAGATATAGGGGAAAGGTACTCCCAATTATTGATTTAAAATCATCATCAGATTATTAAAAAAAATTAAATCTTTTTATACTTTTAATACATTGTTCAAATTTGACTTCACAAAAGTTAAAAATAATTCATCTCTATAACATATTAGTGTACTTAGTATAAATACCTGGTCTCCGAACTAAGGCCCTTGGTGAGGTCGTGTGGACGCGATGTGGGCGTAGGCGTGGGCGTGGGCGTGGGCGTGACGTCCACCTCCGACCGACTCGAGTCCGTTTGGAACGAGTCTGCGGGACATAGTATCAAGTTACACTTACAACATATACATAGCAAGTGTAAAGACTTAATTTCAAAAAATTGGAGGACACACTAATACAATGATTTCAAAGATATGTATAACTATAAAATTTGTATTTAAATTTTGTCTACAATATCTGTTTTTCAGTTTCCTTCTGAAAGCTTCTTTTACATACTTTATAGTACATTCAAAATAGATTAAATTATGACTCCCAGTTGCCATAAATTCCCAACAAGATGAATTTTTGTGCAGGCCTTGAAAACGTAATTACAAATGATATGTCAAAAGACCCCATCGATCCCCCTTGTGCGTTGTTTTTTATTCCAGGTCAAAGGTCACAAATTTGCGACTATTATATAATTAATTGGACACGACCTTCAGAAATGAAGACCCCGATTAAGAAGAAGGATATAATTAATTGATTACCTACACCTAAAGACAGTCAAAAATCTAAATATTTCATATTGCATTGCCTGTCCTACAAACCACTAAAAGAAAAAGATTTAGAAAGCAGGACATAGATATTGAAAACAGTTTATTACATTAAATAACCTTACCTTGTATATTGAGCGCTTCGCGAACTCTGTCTACGAGAGCGTTGAACACTGGATACTGCTCTTTATTGGGTTTTGGTCCGATCGGAAGTAATCTGAGGATAATATTTACAACTACAGTTAAATCAATACAAATTTGCATTTTTCTATAATAATAATAAGTGACAATTTCTTTAGATTACATTTTAACACAGCGCCATCTAGTCCCACGCTTAGCAGAGTTTGTACTATGGCTTGATAACGGATACATTACATATACATACCTTTCTTTTGTAAATACATACATACAATACATATATACCAAGATCCCAGAAAAATACAAATGTAAATTACAAATATATATATCCGGTGTGGGGATCGAACCCACGACCCTTCGCGCAGAAAGCAGTTGTGCTATCACTGCGCCAAGCGGTCGTCATGAGAAAATTGGGAAATTTTGTTTTACTTTGACACCAAAACTACAAAAAAAATCGATCGGCACTATATATACTATACGTTTTACTTCCAGTATAATTTCACCAGCTACGAAACTACTATTCTTTATATTTATAACCCTAATTACCTCTCCGGCGCTGGGGTGGGGATGTCAAAAGTAGGGGGATGTAGCGGCGGCGTGTGATGGGGAGGAGCTCCCCACGCCACCTCCATCTTGGATAGGGGAGACTCTGGCGACGCATACGCTATACCTGCTGTGAGGATAGATCTTACATTTTATTCTAAAATTACCTTAAATTAGGAAAAAAATAAATTAAAGTAGACGACTGTAACTATCCCAGTTTTTGCAATTACAGAACAAGTGCGCATTATGCGGCATAATGCCTAACGCTGAATTTCTGAATTACCTCAACAATCGAGTAACCCTACCAGTAATGCTTTGCTTAATGCGTTCAATGGTTACCAACATGACAGAAAACAACATACCTATGTTATTTCTTTAAGCCGACTAAGGATTTAAAGGATTTTAAATAAATAAATAAATAAGAGGACTCAGCTATTGGATTTGAAAACTAAAAATTCACATTCCAATTAGCTTTAGCATTATTCGGCAATGAGGGCCACTAATTTGTACTTTACTCAGTAATTGGAAACCTAGGTATTTTTGGAATAAATTAATAGCAAAAAGCTTCTAGTTATAAAGCCAGACCATCTCGCGTGGCATCTGATGAGAGAGTCATTATATTTTAACTACCATATTATTAAATAATTAATTCACCAGCAGAATTTAGCCGCTGGCGCGCTTTGGGTAACTATAGTTACCCAATTCCACAGCTCTTGAGCGCTTCGAACAGCTAAAGTTACCTGGGGCCTAGTATGGTAAAACGTCACAAAATCGGTATTACATGATTTTAGAGGAACAACCCTATCTAATGTCATCTATTTTAGATGTATTTCGTCTATGTTCAGTTTTAGTTTCCGCCATTTTTGTCATTGGACACCAGCGCTCAAGAACCGTGATATTTTTTGCGCACAGCGCTCGAGCGGTTAAGTAAGACAAATAAGCAATGTTTCTTATGGATGGTAGAACTTACCGGGGCTTTTAAGCAGCTGTGGTTGGTGACCATCACCGTTGGAGGATGGTAGCGTGTCCGGTGATGTACTGCTTCCTGCAGCTGTATGACGCAATAGATGACACTTTATTAAAGTCAAAGTCAAAGTCAAAGTCGACGTAGAACATATCTTTATTCAACTAGGCTACATATAGTACGTAGTTGACGACCGCTTGGCGCAGTAGGTAATACACCTGCCTTCTGAGCGAAAGGTCGTGGGTTCGATTCCCACACCGGAAAAATATATTTGTAATTTACATTTGTATTTTTCTGGGGTCTGGGTGTTGCTATGTATTGTATGTATGTATTTACAAAAGAAAAGTAATGTATATGTAATTTATTCCGTTATCTAGTTGCCATAACACAAGCTTCGGCTTAGCTTGGAACTAGATGGCGCTGTGTATAAATGTCCTGAAAATATTTCTTTATTATTTATAGTAACACTTGAATCGTCATGGTATTACAAAACATTAACCACCCACCAAGAAACCGGCAAGAGACTCTGATAGTTGCTCTTTAAAAAATAGGATACCATTGCAATTACAAATTTAAACAAGCTTTAAGAAATATAAGCATATTCAATTATAATCATATTTCAAGTATTTTTGTCTTCAATATTTTTTTTTATTTTATCATACGCCTTTTAAATTAGACATTAGGATTGGAATTAGGCTGATTCTTACCACTCTTAGGAAGCTTATTATAAAACAGTATACTCTGCTTATAAGGATTTCCCCACTCCAAAAAAGGGGCAGACATATGAAATCCCTACTAACTCTGTCTATTACGCTTTCACGCTAAAACTACTGAACCGATTGTTATGAAATTTGCTACATAAATAGTCTAGAGCCGAAGAAAAACCATAGGCTTTTAACTGGAAAAACGGTTTTAAAGGCAGTCCAAAGTTTATATGAAAGTCCACGTGGACAATGTCGCGGGCAACAGCTAGTTAAAAGTATATTTACCAACGATTCTCTTCTGCTTGCCGAGTATTTTAGTCCGCGGGGAAGTCTGGTGCAACTGGTCCGGCCATATCTCTACAGATTGACCGCTCATTGGAGTTGATTTCCTGAAATAGTCAAAGTCAATCACCAACCGAACTATATTTTAATTTAAGTACAGTTATAGGTCGTGTCACGGATGTTTAGCGCTGGACGAGAATAGCTGCGCATCGGTAGAATCCTGCTCGTAATTGACGTATTGGTGCGAGAAAGACAACACGACTGGGACAACCAATCAACGCTCGCGCACCCGACGATCACGCGCCGTCCCCTCGATACCTTATTTTTGACTTCTGCGCAGGTTTTGTTCAGCGCTAAAGATTCGTAACGCGACCTATAAAAACATTTGTATTAAACATTTTACAACATAGCTATTAACACATTCAAAATTACTTTGATCCCCCACCCCCCTCTTTCCTCACTTTATAACCGACTTAATAAAAGGAGGAAGGATTCTCAATTCGACCGTATGTTTTTTTGTTTTTGTTTTATGTTTGTTCGTCGATAGCCTCGTCGTTTATGAACCGATTTTGACGATTCTTTTTTTGTTGGAAAGGTGGTAGCCGAGGTGGTCCCATTTTAAGGAAGTCAGGATCTCATGATGATATCGATTTAACTAAACAAACACTTATTGTTTTACTTGGTACAGACTTCTAAATTATAAAATAACTATTAAATCATTTCTATATACTAAATGAAAATGCGTATTACTTTGTGGGAAGCAAATTTATTTTTTGCTTTTTAGTTTGAAGTCGGTTTATTTTTGTTAAAAATTATTTTATTCTAGTTAAAAGGTAGCCTATGTTTTATCTCTTTACGTACCCCAGTATTAAATCTTAAAAATCGTAAGGAAACAGAAGTAGAAATAAATAATAATACTCACAAATTCGAAGAATCACTCCCGATGGAGACAGATGAGCTTGTAGACAATTGGTGAGCCGAACGTGATCCTATTGTTGTCTGGAAAATAATTCTTTTTTTAATGTTGTTTTTATGTAATACTAGCTGTGCCAGCGACTTCGCCCGCGTAGAAAAGTGACTTTGGGCAGCATTTTTGAAAATGCCTAACTCGCGCCAACAAACGTTCAGCGAGTTCAACGTGATTCTTTAAATTGCCATAACTTTTTTTTTTATCAACCGATTGACATGAATTAAGCACTAAATAGGATAAGCCGTTTCTGAGATTAGCGTGCACAAACAAACAGACAAATAGACAAAAAATTCAAAAATAATTGTTTTGGGTTTTATTGCGTTAATAAAGGACAGCGACTCGTTACATTTTTATTATATGTATTGACTAGCGATTCGCCCCGGCTGCGCTCGCATATACTACGTATCAATACATAGTATAAAACAAAGTCGCTATCCGCCGTCTGTCTGTCCCTTTGTATGTTTAGATCTTTAAAACTACGCAACGGATTTTGATGAGGTGTTTTTTAATAGATAGAGTGATTCTTAAGGAAGGTTTATGTGTCTATAACATGCGTAAACCTTCTATATATATATAAGCCTTCCTATCGAATCTCTTTATCTATTGAAAATGAGAATTAGTTGAGTAGTTTTAAAGATTTAAGCATACATAGGGACAAACACACAACATCACTCACTAATAGTACGTAGTGAAGCAGCAAATATACTAGATTAAAATCACTTCCATAAAAGTGGAAAAAACAATATAAAGTCAAATATAAAGTCAAATGAACTTACAATTTTATTGAACGTTGGATACGCGACGACAGTCTGTGCGTCTACCTTCGGAGAATCTTCATAATGAGACGGCTCATCGAAGGAACCCTGGAAATAAACAATCACTACTTTATTATTTTATTTATGTTATTAACTTTGGGCTTTGTACTTTAACTTTTGACTTTGGACTTTTGAACTTTGGACTTTGATTTTAACTTTTGACTTAAGCTTTTGACTTTGTACTTTAACTTTTGACTTTGGACTTTAACTTTAGACTTTGACTTTAACTTTAGACTTTGGACTTTAACTTTAGACTTTGACTTTGGACTTTAACTTTGGACTTTAAGTGAGTGTGAGCGGCACGCACCGGCGCGGTGCTGCCGTGCACGGTGGTGTCGGAGCGGTCGCTGGTCTCGGGGATGGCGATCAGCTCGCTCTCCGACGACTCCTGCTCCGCGCTCCACGCGACGTACCTGCCGCCACGCATACGCTTATATACTGTCACCAATCACACAATTTGGCCTGTATTACTATTATGAGGAGGCCATACTCGAAGCTTTATCGCATTATTTAAGTAATTAAAAATCACCCTGTATCGATAACTTTGATCTGTATACAGTATGTTACAAAACAAGTGTCCGATCCGAAACCTTTAACTATATAGCCGTAATAGGTCGTTATTATGCAATCGTTTTGAAAAAATGACATAATTAATTTTTCCAAACAAAAGTAATAAACTTAGTAAAATTGCAAAACTTACATGGTAACACCGTCGCGCTCACCTGCACTGCGAAAGGGTCTACTAACCGTACGTGAGTTGCCAGTATTAGTGAATTTCCCTGAATTTGTGTAATTTTTTTTACTAGAAACATAACCTTTAAAACTTTATTGCATTGTCATTTTTAGATATAGATTTTTAACATATGTTTTGTAACACAGTAACAGACCTCGTTCTATTCGACAGTACTATCGTATACAGATTCATACATTCAACAGATTAAAGAAGGCTACGTACTTATTAGGATGTGGTGGGTCCGGCCATCGCACGGGCGACTTCTGCTGCGACACCCCCACGCCCACGCCCACTCCTACCCCCACGCCCACACCTATCCCCGCCCCAACTCCCGCTCCAATTCCCACTCCACTTCCCATTCCCATTCCCACGCCCGCACACGGCGCCTCCTCCGATTTCGTTTCCGCTAAAACACACACGACATACTTGGAAAATTTAATCATATAAAAATGACTTAAATTTTCATTATAACAAACAAATAAAATATTTATATTTATAAATAAATAAAGGTAAAAATCGTATGTTATCATCCGGTTCGAAAGACCATAAAAATTCTTAGAACGTGAATTTTAGTCCATTAATAATTTTTATACATAGATGGTCACTTTTATCATCGATTACCGGCTCGAAGGACCATTTTGGTATTTACAATTGTATCTTCTTATTTTTAAAGAGAAACTATCAGAGTCTCCGAGCCGATGTATTATGTTTTGTAGTACCGTGACGATTCAAAAGTGTTAATTTAAGTAGCCTAGTTGAATTAAAAAACGTTTGACTTTGACTTAAAGAAAAAAGTAAAAGGTAACCTCTAGCTGGTAACAGCAGTAGTGGTGGTATCCGACGGCAGGTATGGTGCTGTTGCTCCACGCAGTTGAGCACCACTCGCACCAACCACAACACTAGTGACGCCACGTTGCCCGTGCTGTAGTGGTACTGCAGGTATACATAAACAAACATACAAAACACACATACACATGTAAGTTTTAGAATTATCCCTAGGATACCTTGTGTTATGGGTGACAAGTCTAATTAAATTATAGTACGCGTCATTTATGTTTAGCGCTGTAAGAGAATAGCTGCGCATCGGTAGAATCGCTCTCGTAATTGACGTATTAAGTGACGTAGAAAGACAACATGACTGGGACAACCAATCAACGCTCGCGCACCCGACGATCACGCGCCCCGCTACCTCGATACCTTATTTTTGACTTTCGCGCAGGTTTCGTTCAGCGCTAAAGATTCGTGATGCGTACGATACTAAATGTTTTACGCTAACATTAACATACAACGTAACTTATCCATATATCAGCGATATGAGTAACATATAAATGCATCTAAAACCATTACCCTCATTACAATAATAATAATAATTTATTTGTCATGAAATCATTCAAACATTTAAAATTCAAGTCATCACCAGTCGAGCCCTTCCCAATGTGATTAATTTAAAATAAGCTTAAATGAAATTAAAGATAATACCACAGAGAACCAAAATAAAATTAAGTAAAATGTGTAAAAAAGTAAATATGTGCGCATATGTTACAGTTAAATTATAAAACATTCTATTAAATATAACACACTACATATTACATATATATATTACATAATACATATTGCATATTAGGCGGAAATAAAGCGTCTTGAGAATACATACCTTATACAAGATGACCAGTAGTGCCATAAGCCAATGTCGCCTCACGTGTGGCTGTAACGCCTCCAGCGCGTGAGTGACCCCCGCCCCCGCGCCCGTCCCCGCCACCCCTCCCGCTGTACTGCTGGAGCTGACTGACGGCCGGCAGCAGTACTGTAGATAAGTCAAGTCAAGTCAAGTCAAAAGTATCTTTATTCAATTAGGCTACATTTAGTAACACTTTTGAATAGTCATGGTATTAAAATGCATTTACCACCGGTTCGGAAGGCAGTTTCTACAGAGAAGAACCGGCAAGAAACTCTGATAGTCGCTCTTTTTAAAATAAGAACATACAATTGTAAATATAAACAAAAACTCGACCATTATAATATTTATACATGAATAAATGAATATTTCTAACGTTATCCTTTTCTTCTTCTAGCTAAATATTATAGGGTCGAATAGATGACTATTGGTCCTTCGAGCCGGACGACATAACTACTTAAAATTATAAATATGATGACAATGTATGTCTGTATGTCTCGCTTAATATATATACGACCCTTTTTCTTCTTCTAGAAGAGAGCAACAGCACGATGAAGTACAGGCGACTGCAAGAGTCGAATAACACATAAAAAATATGTCTTAATTATATTGACAATATAAAGAAAGATATTAACATCTGAATGGAATCTGTTAGTTTAAAGAAGTTTTGCAATGTTAAATACGTTAATCAGCTTTTGCAATCGACTGTACGTCTTAACATGTCAAATTCTATTTGAGCGCTACTTAAATTAGATGATCGTTTAAGTTCTACTTAATATACGCACCTGTAACACGAGCAAGGTGGGTTCAGCTATGCTGGCTCCCATCAAGTAGTTCTGATCTAGAACTTGCGGTAAATTTGCCATGAACGCATTAAAGATAGACGACATCCTGTTAGAAAGGAAGAAAGATTTAATAATTACGATTATGATTACGATTACTATACAGGGTTGATGCGACATATGGGCATTAAATTTAATCACGTATACTATGGCCAATTTTCAGACCCTACACAAAAAATCATTCAAATAGCATCAGTAGTTTAGTCGCAATGAATTTTCTAAATTTTTGCTATTTAATAACACGATATATCTGCACTAATCAGCTGTGAGATTCTATCCAAGGGTCATAAACCTTAAAATTACATAAACAAAAGACGTTGCCACTCTAGTCTTTGCATAACAATTTCTAAAATGCAAGAAGTTATACGAAAATGACTCTTATACCAGTGTAATAAGGAAGACAGTGTGAGCAAAACATTAGTCGTTCAATGTTATGATTATGATAAACAAAGAAGTAATACTTTAATTCAATGGGCGTGAAAGAAAAAGAAATAGGTCACCTGGTAGAAAAATCAAATTTTTATTAGTGCAAATATGTCATCGATTCGGGATGGACGTTACGCAACGAGATGCGCCCGCGCTTTTTTTATTGTTGTGAAGCACGCTCCTTATACCGTAGTGATTAGTGTTTTAGGATAAACTTGTGGCAGTTCAATATTAATTATTGTGATTGGATACATATTGTGAGATTATTCGAGGTTTTTTATTGTGGACAGTGGTAGAATAATTAAATGTACTAGTATGGTATTTTGTCAATAGATTGAAAAAGGAAACAGTACAATGGTATGATATCGATTTACGCGTGAAGTGTATGCTACCGATATGAACACTATAAATTAAATAAAAGATCGCATTTCATAAACTAAAAAGTTAATACTGTAAATCGTTGTAATTAAATTATTAAAGAAAATTACGACGTCGTGGTATAACTACACATTTACTAATATAAATAACGTATCAATATTGTGCGGGTGAGTTGAAACTTTAAACACGTAATGTAATCAAATATTGAAGCTTGTCGGCGGTATCTTAAGAAAAATCGTCGTATTATGCCGCATTGAGCACAGGTTACACAAGTAGTGTCGTGTAAATATTTATAAATGGTGTTTTCATCGAGAGATGATTAATAAACTATTTACTTTGTTCGAAAAAAAATTCTTTTTTATTTTTGATGTAAAAAAAATTTGAATTATTCGACAGTAGTATTAGGTACGTTTTATATACTTGGTTTAATTTAATGCCCATGTGTCGCATCAACCCTGCATATTAAAATGATTAGTTTTATCTGACAAAAAAAAACAAGTGGAGCGAAATTGAAAGGCTTAGCTTTGGATCCCGAGACCCCTTTACAACAAATACACAAACTTTACTTCCTTACAATCCATACTAATATTATAAATGCGTAAGTAACTCTGTCTGCCTGTCTGTCTGTCTGTCTGCCTGTTACGCTTTCACGCCAAAACTACTGAACCGATTGTAATGAAATTTGGTACACAGATGGTCTAGAACCTGAGATAAAACATAGGCTACTTTTTAACTAAAAAAACGGTTATAAGGGGGAGAAAGGGGAAGTTAAATTTTATATGAAAGTCCACGCGGACGGAGTCGCGGGCAACAGCTAGTATTAGTATAGATTAACGATAAAAAACTAGTATTAACCATGAAAACCATACATCCAGATACTGAAAAAAACATTATTAGTAGAACCTTCTTAAACTGGACAAATACCCTGAATGCGATTTGTTTGCAGATAAATGGTCGGTTATATTGTCGGTATGCTTGAAGTTTCGCGAGAGAGATGTATGAATGTAATGTCTATAATTAGCGTAATTGGTGAATAACTGTGTTAATTATATATTGAAACTAGCTGTGCCAGCGACTTCGCCCGCGTAGAAAAGTGACTTTGGGCAGCGTTTTTGAAAATGCCTAACCCGCGCCAACAAACGTTCAGCAAGTTCAACGTGATTCTTTAAATTGCCATAACTTTTTTATTTATGAACCGATTGACATGAATTAAACACTAAATGTTAAGTGAAGCTTACCACAATATATCATTGACCCCATCTAGATAGGATAAGCCGTTTCTGAGATTAGCGTGCACAAACAAACAGACAAACAAACAAAAATTCCAAAAATCATTGTTTCGGGTTCTATTGCATTAATAAAGGTCTCCCATAATATTTTTTCTCATATATCTTCCATGTACAGACAGCGACTTGTTACGTTTTTATTATTTGTATAGATAAATAAATAAATAAATAGAAACAACTTTAACCCTTAATCAAATGGATTACAGTGACGGTACTGTCAAGTGGGAAATAATTTCCCAATATTTGAATAAGGGTTAAAGGCACCTCACCTTAAAGTCTGTGGAGATATCGTGAAATACTTTTCCACACTATTGTACCCGAGCAGCAGGAACAAATGTTTCAGTACTAGATCTTGAGACTTGTTATTATTTGTCTTCTCATCGATGGGATGCGCTTGGTCTGATCTGTAAAGAAAATAAAATTGTTACAAAAAAGATTAGAGCTTAAATAAATGTTAAAGATACGTGACTAAAGTGTTACTATCAGAGTTTTTCAATAACAGAGCATAGTGCGACTCAGTGGCAGTCACATTGCCGATTTATGCCGTAGTCAAAGTCAAAGTCAAAAGTATCTTTATTCAATTAGGCAACATAAAGTAACACTTGAATCGTCACGGTATTACAAAACAGTTACGAGTAAATTGAAACGTGAACTTTGAACTTGTGGACTTTAGGTGGTCGATTGTTCAAAGCGTTGCTGTAGTTGAAACATTTAACATTTAGCATTATGCCGCATAATGTGCTTTAGTGCTATAATTGGTAATCTAGGTACTAATTATACCTAGTTTTCCAATTTAAAGTCAAAATGAATTATATAATTCTTTATTCAAGTAGACTTACTTGAATAAAGTTATATGTAAGTTTGACTTTAATTTAAATGTAAAGGAATCAGAGATTTGTGTCGGTGCCGCATATGTGTAATGATTTGTATGAAACAGGCTCCTGAAAAACAGTCTTTACTATCTATCTATATATAATCTCTATATATATATCTATCTATATATTAAATTTTTTGTTTTACTAAAAATAGCAATACCAATAGAGTACGAGGTACCATTCGATCAAAGCTTGGAAGCCTGGTTAAAATATTTTGTAAATCACCTTATTATGGAAATAAATTATAATTATTATTATTTAAGATAAAATAGGCAATCACACAGAATTATTGAAAGACAATTAA
>JADANM010003353.1:8087767-8106386 GCA_026213755.1 Eurema hecabe | reverse complement strand
GGGGGGGGAGGGGGGGTCAAAGTTTATATGAAAGTCGACGCGGACAGAGTCGCGGGCAACAGCAAGTAAATAATATAAATAAGTCACCTGGAGTGGGTTTGAATATTTTCTCCGGCAGGTTGACCACACAATGGCCGAACAAGTCGAATAGCGTCGAAAGTGGTATCTTGACTTCCAATAACGATATCGTCTGTAATTATGTAATAATAAGATTAGAATTGTTCTTAGTTATATATATTAAAGTAAAGTTGCTCTTTCTCTTTTTTTTTTAATAAAAATGCTTAGTTTAAAATTAAATGGCTTGGTTTGGTAAATTAATTCTTACATAAATAAAATTATTTCTATTTACATATAATGTACTAATTTTATTAAATATCTGTACGGCTACGTACACATGGATATAATTTAGAAAACCTTTAAGTTATTACTAAGCTACTGATACAGGGTGTAAAACAATTAATTCCACATTGAAGGGAATTCCGAATAATTGTGAATATCATTCGGACAATTCTGTATATTACAATAACCATTTAAAAAAAAATCTGCAAAAATATATAGCGACCTGGAACCACTCCAAAACCGGCAGCACGGTATCCGGGCGCGGTTTATCCGTGACTTTCAGCCTCGCGAAGTTGTACAGCTGGATCTCATCCCCGCCCGCCGTGCCGTCCGGCTCCAGGATCTTACCCACCGGCACCTTCAGCTCCATCAGCTCCTGGAATAGTATTGGAGACATTTTAGTGTCACAGACGTTTTAGTGTCGAAGACGTTTTAGTGTCGAAGACGTTTTAGTGTCGAAAACGTTTTAGTGTCGAAGACGTTTAAGTGTCAAAGACAGTTTAGTGTCAAGGACGTTTTAGTGTCAAAAACATTTGTGACGAAAACATTTAAGTGTCAAGGATATTGTCAAGTTAAGGACATTTTAGTGTATAAGACCATTTAGTGTCATTTACATTTTAGTGTCAAAGTCAACCGTGGGCTCTCAGATGTAAAAGCATTCAGGATACACCGACAGACATTTTCGTGTTGGAATTGATAACCATTGAAAATAGACCAACGGCTAGAGTGTGTGTATCTGTGTATGTAAATGTGTTACACTATATTATTACATACCTTTTCCGGGACATCAGTGCAAATAGCTTCCATCCAGGCCGGCATTATGTAGTCCCATATTGACTGCGTGATGATGCCGTATGGTATCAGGCAATACAACCTGGCATTAAGAACAATTCAATGTGTACAATGTTATGAGAATAAAAGTTAATCTTAAATAAGAGAGAAGACGATGGTTTATATATAAATACTCCAGTGACCAGGGCGTGAGGGCCGGCATGGCGGGTAGCGTGTGGCATGTGGTGTAGCGTGTGGCATGTGGTGTAGCGTGTGCCATGTGGTGTGTGGCGTGTGGTATGTGGTGTGTGTGGCGTGTGGCCTATGCGTGTAGCGTGTAGCGTGTGCGTGTGCGTGTGCGGCGCGTGCTCGTACCGGTTGAGCCCGTCGCGCAGGTGGTGCGCGCGCGAGGCCAGCGTGTCCCAGTGGCCGGCGTGGCGCGTATGGTGTGTGTAGCGTGTGCGTGTGCGTGTGCGTGTGCGGCGCGTGCTCGTACCGGTTGAGCCCGTCGCGCAGGTGGTGCGCGCGCGAGGCCAGCGTGTCCCAGTGGCCGGCGTGGCGCGTGTGGTGCGGCGGGTGCGGCAGCAGGCAGGCCACGAGCGCGCGCCGCCCGCCCTCGGCCACGCCGCCGTCGCGCGCCCGCTGGCGCACCCACCCGCACACGTGCTCCCACTTCAGCTTCTCCACCGTGTTCGCTATCTCGCCTGTGGCACACCACGCGATGCGATTATATGAGCCATCACTAACCAACCGGGCAATTCATTGAACAGTTGGCTTTATAGTAACCGATGATCTTTTCCAATAAACAATCCCAAAGCTCTCACAAATGCACAATAGCATTTTACAGACATCTAGTTTTCCAATTATAGCAATTGAGCACATTATGTGGCATAATGCTTAAAGTTGAATGTTTCAACTACAGCAACGCTTTCCATTGTGCGAGCACTCTGAAACTAAAATTAATTCACGTTCCAATTACCTTCAGCATAATTCGGCATTGTGCGCCACTGAGTCACACTATGCTCTGTTAGTGGAAAACTAGGACACTCAACAGAAAAACAACTTTAAACCTAACTGGTTACCTTCTCACTGAAGCTATTAAATAAAACTTACCAGTATATGAAAAAGAAGTGACGTGAAACCAGTGGAAGAGCACAGAGAGGAGTCTACCCAGCACTTCGTCCGGTGTATCTGGGTTCGGGGAGCATAGTCCCACCATCAGCCATACTCCATACCTGGTTAAAAACTCCAATAACTATTACGTACCCTTAAAAAGTTTGAAATTTGACACTGGATAAAGATACAAAAATACATGTAACGCTGGTAAATGATACAAAAACAAAGGAGATAATTTTAAAAGTACAAAAATATACAGGATGCAAGAATAAAGAAAGTAAACCACTACATGGCCAAATCGATATTAAGAAATCTTTAAACATCGTCCATATATTACTTATGTGTTTAACAAATTCAATAGAGTCAAATAACCACTAACCTCCCTAGAAGCTGACGGTCTTCCACGGATATGGGGTCTGGTAGCTTAACGCTGAGAGGCGACTTGATCTGTTCAGCTGAACTGTCTGGATCCTCTAAGTTTATCGGTTTCGCTTCCTTGAGGAGACTGAAAATTACACAAACGTTTCAAGAAAGACTGAAGTTTTAGTTAAATTACATATATTTAAACATATATATTTAAGGCTTTAAAGATATAAAAAATTTTAATAGAATCGAAGATAATTTAGAGTAGTACTGATGGTTTAAAAAATGTATTCGTTTCTCGTATAACCTACTATTAGTTATCATCATATTTTATTTCATACTTAATACAATCGATTTGATACATTAATTTATTTAGCTATTTTCGTTACGCAGTACGAGCAGTACGTTTGATGCGTACTATCTCCTGCATGAAGAGATCGTCTTACGATCTACTCCTAATATCATATCCGGCTCGAAGGACTATACAATATACCGGCTCTTAGTAGCACCTACACCTTTAAGGTGCGAACAGGATGTTTAAAAAAACTTATTTATTTACTTACATTTTAACAATTATTTACTACTTTAACAGAATTTCTTCCAATACAATACAACTTGATAATTCTTGAAATGTTTAATTGGAGAAGTAGGCGCGGCAGGTGGGTGATAGAAGGTTCGGGCGGTACCTGATGATGGCCTCGACGAGGTTGGTCTGCATGTCGCTGTCCATGTGCCAGGCGGGCGGCAGGCGCGTGTGCAGCACGTGGTCGCCGCCGCGCCGCACGTTGTGCCGGTTGCCGTGGCACTGCTGGCAGTACCTGCCGCCGAGGTTGAAACTATCATATGTAGCTATATGGTGCGCACACACACACGCGCACACACACACATACATACACACACACACATACACTCGTTGTGCCGGTTGCCGTGGCACTGCTGGCAGTACCTGCCGCCGAGGTTGAAACTATCATATGTAGCTATCTGGTGCGCACACACACACGCGCACACACACACATACATACACACACACACATACACTCGTTGTGCCGGTTGCCGTGGCACTGCTGGCAGTACCTGCCGCAACAGTGCGTCAATAAACTAAAATTCTAGCACTACAGTATTCTAGTACTCTAGATCTCAGAATCATTGGCTGGATGTACTCTTCAATTATATAACGCACACAAGTGCGGGCATGCACGACATCCTTACACATCAACCTTTAATCAAGTTTTTTTTTAAATAATAAATAATAAATATCTTCAAAGGGATCAAAGGATATCTAAGTATGTATATAAATAAATTAAAATAAATATGCATATTGCATAATAATTATTTTTTTAACCAATTAGCAGAATATTTTGAAATGAATATGACCACGCATCGTCACGTAACGCGTTACGTCACCATTCTGTCTGCCGTCCATTTCCCTCCCACATATTGCATACAGCGGTACACTCTGACACACAGCATCTTTGTTTTCACTTCCATTAAGTAGCAATTTTCATATTTTTAAGCCGTTAAATTGTGAGATGTTTTTATTAACGCTAGATTATAAAAATTATGTTTAACGTTACCTGATGGGATGGTTCCCGTTATAACTGGCACACTCGTTTGAAAAGCATATGGAATAAGCTGCTTTATCAGTTGACCGGCAGTTCTGAAATATTTAGTCAGCAGTTTATATTTCTAGCTAGAAAATACCTGAAATGAATTTCTATAAGAATATAAGTACATTTTAAGTTTGTTCCTTATATCCTTCATCTTGAAAGGCCTACAACGCATTTGCGAGGGCTTTACGTTTAGCTTTACGTTGATTTATGGGCCAAATTGTTCTCTTTTTTCACCACTCACCTTATTTTCACAAACCATCGACACCTGCTGTTGTGGATGCAGTATATCAAAGAACCGCTGGTTTGGGTGTTCCCTGAAATAGTGGTAAATTAACTATTGAAACATAACTTTTTTTCTTTCCTGTTCAAAACGAAGTACTTAATAATGTTTAAAGAAACTTGTCGATAGTGTAGATATAGAACAAGTATGTAGTGGCCGTAGCACACCCTGTATATAGTGAGCAGTGGTCGTAGCACACCCTGTATATAGTGAGCAGTGGCCGTAGCACACCCTTTATATAGCGAGCACTGACCGGTGTATCTCGTTGGCGCACTCGATGCAGAGGTAGAGCGGCGGCGGCGAGTCGGACGCGAAGGTGACGCTGATGCAGTGGTCGTAGCACACCTTGGCCGCCTCGGCCGTGCCACCCCCGCCACACATGTCACGCTGGCACACGAACGGCACCAGGTCATCTAACGCAGGCCAAGAAAATGACAACTCAGAGACGATGTCAAAATTCGGTAAAGGAAACTCAAAGTCACAGAATAAGTTAAAGGCAAAACCAAACATTGATTAGTAAAGTTTAAAGGCAAGGTAGAAGTAAAGTTAAAGGCATTGTCAAAGACAGAAGTTTAAGGCGAAATCAAATTCACAATTGAAGTTACAGCATTGTCAGTCACTAGTAGCCTTAAAGGCATTGTCAAAGTCACAAGTTACCTTAAAGGCATTGTCAAAGTCAAAAATGACCTTAAAGGCATTATCAAAGTTATAAGTTACCTTAAAGGCATTTTCAAAGTCACAAGTAACCTTAAAGGTATTGTCAAAGTCACAAGTCAAATCCAAAAGTAAAGTTAAAGAGAGCCAGAATTAACATTAAAAGCAAACTCCACTACAAATTTAAAATCAGAGTCAAAATCAGTTGTGAATGGGAGACTTAAGTTTATACAAAAATTTATTACTTTTTGCACTGGACACTTTTAAAACTAAAGTATTTCTAAACAATTATGCACCATTGGTTATTACTTATTAGATACAAGATGTTATTTAAAAAATAAAATAAACAAAAAAACACTTACTAAAACCGGACAGAGCGTAACGCCATCTACGACCATACATCTAAAGCGAAAAATAAATGAAAACAACATTAAAACTACGCTTCTAGTAAAGTAGTAGTCTGTCGTCACAGACAATAAATAATATTCCTCAAATTTATAACATCAGCTGTACCAATAAGAAGCCTATTTAACATCGAAAACAAAGTTGTTTTTTTCTGTCTGTCCCTATGTATACTTAATTCTTTAAAACTACGCAACTAATTTTCACTCGGTCTTTTATCAGATAGTGATTGAAAAAGTATCTATAAAAATGTATAAATTCAGGTTAAACCGCGGGGCGCAGCTAGTATAGTACGCGTCACGAATCTTTAGCGCTGAACGAAACCTGCGCAGAAGTGATCAGTGAGAAAGAGTGATCGTCGGGTGTGAGAGCGTTGATTGGTTCCCCAGTCGTGTTGTCTTTCTCGCACCAATGCGTCAATTACGAGCGCGATCCTACCGATGCGCAGCTATTCTCGTCAATCGCTAAACACAAATGACGCGTACTATACATAAATAATTACAAACTACTCAAAAGTGTCAAAACTAAACTCACTAGAGAATTTACACAGCAGTCCTTTCCGATCGAACAGTTTCGCATCAAACGGGGGCCAGTAGTAGAAGAGTAATTTGGCGGCAGAGAGACGCGCGCCGCACGTCCCGTACGCGATGACGCACAGCACGTCTTTTACAACAGACTGCTTCATTGACATCAAGCATTCTAGCAGTTGGCAGTGGTGAGCTGAAGAAAAAATAAAAAAAGTAAAAACAGTTATAAAAAAACGGTAAAAAGGTATAACGGTAAAAAGTAAAACAGTAAAAAGGTAGAAATGCAAAACGGTAAAAAAGTAAAACAGTAAAACGGTAAAAGAGATAAATCTAAATCAAACAAAGTTGTCAAACATTTAAAGTCAACATCATTAATCCCTCAACTACTACTAACAATAGCGGAATGCAAAATTTTATATTTAAATGCAATATTAAAAATGACCTAATTTTTGAACGATCAAACATACCTGGGTTATTAGAGTGTTGAAACACCATCATTATTACAGCTCCAACCGACTGAGATGCCTCGCTCTCTTCCTCCATGCTCGCGTAACGACGGGCTGCAAAGTTATATAAACTTAATAACTTCTAGAATTATTTTTATACATGGTGTTCTGGAATCTCAGGAATAAAAATGAAACACCCTTTCAAAAGACTTTAAAAACGGTCAAAAGACTGAACAACCATATATAATCAACTTTAAGTTGTCAGATACGTTGTTTAACATCGCGCGGAAATTTTATTTTTATTTTATTAAAAACACTTAACTTTTCCCAATTTTCCATTTACCTTAAGTCAAGTCAAAGTCAAACATATCTGTCCAAAAGGTGTCATGTCTGCTTAGAGGCCTATTCACCTTAACCTTAAGGAAATCCAAGTTTTGCTCCATAAAGTAAGGAAAGCCAGAAGCCAAATGTAGCTTCCCATCAAACCATTTTCCTACTTTAGCATATAATGAACCATATTACTTACTGATGGTAAACGGTAGGATGTAATAACAGAGCAGATGCAGTATATCCTGGTGGAGACTGGCCGGGAATACAGCCACGCAATACGCGACCAGGTATGGAAGGTTGTCTATCATGTCATACTCCAGAAACGGCATCAGACAACCGAGGCATTGGAGAACTGCTTGACCAAATGCTGGAAATAGATATTATTTCTACTTTAGACCATGGTTCTTGGATTTCTACTGGAAGAGAATTGAATTAAATTTGGAATGGCTTCCAGAACAGAGCATTCATTTTAAACGAGCACGCGAACCACCTGGAATGTGGTCATCGTCGCCCATAAACACTCGCAAACCTTGAAAGACCTGGAGTTGGTGACCGACCGTTTAAAAAGATGAACGTTCTCTTCTTGAAGCACCCCAAGTCGTAATGCATCGGAAATACCGAATGAGACAGCTGATTCCACAAGGTGGTGTTACATAGCAAAGTTTATTTTTAAACTCAGAGGAAGGCCATAATGCATCTTCCTGCAACAAACTTACCTTGGATCCCATATTGTAGGTGTGGCGCAGAATCCACAAGCTGAGATATCGCGTTGAACAGACCCTTGTAATCTAAATTAGGATATAGACTCATTCGTTCCGCGTCATTGTCCGCATCTCGGATCATTTCTAGCGGAGATTTTGGTACATCTTTGAGCACACCTATAAAGGCAAAAACCAAAAAATGTAAGTAAATTACTATATATACCTAACCCACATACATTTTGCAATATGCAAAGAAACAAATTATTGGCTCAAGGGCTATATGGTACAAAATTTTTTTTTCAATAGTTTTATATCAAAACAATATCTATTAAGTAATATGGTATGGTGGTATGGTATTCACGGGCTAATTTCCGCAACTCCACGTCAAGGCGCGGTTTTTGCGTGTGGGTGGGGATCTAATTCGATCCACACTAATTCGCTATAAACGTCAATTGAAATTTCTTACTACCCTCAATTAAAAAAAAAATTCCATACATCATAAAATTAACATAGTCAACTTATCTATAAATAAAAACTAAACATACTGAGTAAAGTCTGTGAGAAGTATTTAACTGTGTTGGCAATGTCGATACCCGAGGGCAGAGGTTGTATGTTGTGCATCAACCGGAGCTGGCAGTCGTAAAGGCTTCGAATCTTCGCCGTAACTGGAAAAAATCTTGGTATACCAACATGTGACACTAACTAGCTTAACATATGATTAATAGGAATAATTAATAAGATTTAAATGTAACATGCAATTTTGTAAGTTAAGTATACATTTCTAAACAAATTCCAGGTTTTCTCTTACCATATTTTTTTATCTAAAGAGCTGTCTAGGTAAATAGGGTTGATAGATATTCAAAAATACAAAGAAGGTTTCTATTTCATTACTTCAACGTGTTTATTGTTTGCAACTAACTAACTTAGGCTTAGAAATTTGTCTTTCTATTGACACAAAGATTCTCAAAATCAGTTCAGTAAATACAAAGAAAAGCTGCTATCAATTTAGAAACTAAAAATCTTTGCTTTATTATAATATTAGAATAGAAGTTTAGATATGAATTATTTAAATATTTACTTAGATTGCATACTAAATAGATTTTAAAAGGAAAATATCATGCTATGATTTTTATGGACATAGCAGAAGCAAGAAAAGGGGTAAGCAAGAAAAAAGCAAGAAGCATATGCCGGTTAGAAAGCAAAGACCCTTAAATATAAAATCAAGTTCTATCAAGAAGTAATAAAATGTTAAAATTAACATAAGTTCTTAATCAAAATGTTTTTATTCAACTAAGCTACATATGAATTAACATGGTATTACAGAACATTAATTTACCACTAGTCCAGACGGCGAGCATAGAGAAGAACGGGCAAGACACTGTGATTGTTGCTCTTTTAGTAAACATACAAATTTTGAAACATTATATTTTATAGCTTTTGTATGCTTTCAGCAATTTTCAAAGTGATATTCATATTGTCTTATTATATTATTATAAGTATTAGTATGTAAAAAAACCTAATGCAATATTTACCATACAAAATAAATATTATTAAATAAATTTATTGTAACAAGGAATATTTGTGAATGCTTATGGGTGCAGTGGCAGTGCACCCAAAGGTTATTTTAAATGGTTGCCTTGAATTCTAGTAACCTTTCCAAATATTTTTTTAAATTGCTTTGAAGGATTATTGTCTATAAATCGGAGAGAAAAGTGGCCTGAACTTTAAAGCAGTGTAACAAATTAAAATGGATCATGAAATATTTTAATTGACAAACAACTTAAAAATTAAAATGTGTTTGTAATATGATATGCTTATAATTGTATGACATATTTTTTCATGCTAACTGTTAAAACTATCAATTTTCGTAAGCATTTAAACAAATTAAATACACAAAAAGCATTTATATGAGCCCGTCCTGAAAGAAAGGTGAGCATCGTCAAACAAAAATATTATTATTCCAAAAGAACTTTTATATGATAAGAGAAAAATATACAATTTTAAAAGAATCTAATCTGTAGAACACAAAAAATATGCGAAAGACATAAAATATTTTAATGTTGTATTATTTTTATAGATCATAAATATTTTCAATCATTTTAATTTAGTTGTTTTAAGAAATTTTGATATTATATAATATATGTATTGTGTGTGTAATAATTTAAAATTGATTAATAAGCCAATTAATAACACTCATTAAGTAATTATAAACAGAAACAACAATAAACAACATAGAATTTGGATAGAACAACAGAGACAGACATCAAGTATTGGAATTGTGCTAACGGGGATATAGTCAACAAACAAATATCAATAGAATTGCCATCTTACTATAAAAACACTACTTAAAGCGTCAGGGGAGGGGGTTAAAAGATAATTTTGAAATATAGCCAAATTCATACAAGATAGTCGAGAGAAGTCAAAGCTGTGTAGTCTACGGATAGTAGGAGTCAGGGCGGTCTAGACTAGTAAGTGGCAACGCTAGAAGACTGGGAGAGGCCGCCTGCCGAAGCATTGTGCCACAGTTAGTACGGTGCGACACCCAACAACGACTAGCTCGTCAACACGAGCTCACCTTTCTGGTTCAACGGCTCCAACGCAATCTGCATATCGTATTGCTGCGCGGGCTGCATTAGGAACACATAAAAAGCTTTCACTAAGCAAAATGCCGCTTTCGAACTCTGAAAAATGAAACGCGTTAATGATCATGCAAGCAGTAGAATAAAGCGGTGTTTAAAGTTAAAAATCTTACAAGCGGCCGCCCGTGTTCCCATGTTTATGAGTTGTATCTTAAAACTGCCCTGCATTTGCTTAGTGACACTCGCGGACAGAGAGGAAACAAGTAATCAATAATGCCGATACAGGTACAGATCAGTTTAGTACGCTCCGCGGCTGGGCGAGAGAGATGAGACCTAGATCTAGATTCGCTTTTCTCTTCAATCTATCGATCAGAGCCTTTGTAATTGGCGCGCGCATATTATACGTAACTTTGACATTTCTCTGTTTACAAACACGCGCGCTTAGCGCTATCAGTTAATGTCAAATGATTGCTTATAGATTAAAAAATGTTGTCAAACTTACAATTATTTGAATAATTGATATCGGTTTCTTTTCAATTTACTTAATTGTAAAGTGTTGAGATTATTTTAAATTGAGATTACAAGATTTTGCTGTTTGGTGCTATAACTAGTTGCTAATTATTATTGTCGTTATAAAATTCATTGCATTATAAATCGAAAAGTAATCTAACATACAATATTTACAAGCAAAAGGTGAAAAGTAAACTAAATAACCATAATTAAGAAATGCAGATAAGATATAAATTTAAAATAAAAAGAGTTGGAGAGAATGGTTTAAAATTTATTTCTAAATAATAAATATATACTAATAATATCACAATAATATTCTAGCTACAAATATAATTTGGATCACAGAACGTCGTCCGCCTCGCCTATTTTTCTCTATGTACAATACAAAATATCACCTCCCGGATTAAGTTCGCAACGGTCTACAATAGACATATAAATGATCGACAATAGTATACGCTATAGTTTATTGACTTGTACCGTTGGCATTGAAAATAAATGGCCTATTATATCATCAACGGGTATCCATTGCGCTCGCAAGCGTTTGTTGGATCACGAGCTGTTGAGCGCTTATAAGTTTTTTCAACTCTCTCACTTCCTGTGTCAGTTGACGCACATTCTCCGAAGTCTCGTCCAGCCTCGCTTGCAGACTTCCCAAGCCAGATGAGTAGCCGTACTCACGATAACTCGAATCGTTGTTGTTCTCATACTTCTTGAAACACGAGTACGCCCCAGTCGTAGATCCATTAGACGAAATCGTATGCCCATACTGCTTTCTCATTTTAGCAATGTCGTAAGCTGCCATCATAATGTCTCTGGGAAGACGTTTCTCGCTCGGATTCAGTGGTTTTACACTTAATACAACTCGATACGCCTGCGGTGAAACGAGAGCGGAAGAATGAAGTATTTTTAGCAGACATTTAGGTAAATAACCATTGAACAATGCCAATTCCATGTAGGAGATAAGTTTCGTTTGCCGCACCAACTTGGATAGGCCGGCCGTTTTCCGCAAGCCTTGTATGTCATGTACCGCGATACCAACGAGGAGATTCATCAGGACGACAGTAACGAACATCAGAAATAGAACGTAGGTTACTTGTGCAGAGAATTCCAACAGTACTGGAGGGTCATTTCCATCTGGTTCATTCAGCAATAAATCTAAATTAAGCTCTCCAATCATCATTGTCAGTACTGTTATAAAGCCCATGAATGGATTGGCGAACGATGACGAATCTGGGAATATAACGCAGAAACTTATTGTGAATCCAATTAGAATACATGAATAGGCCATTAACAATTTCGCGAACTCTTTTTGTACTTTCTGATACATAGCTACATAGGTCCCGAAGACAGGCAGCTGACCAATCATCATCATTAAGTTCGTCCAACCGGCGAGTACCGCAAATGCTCCGACATGATTTTGCCACGTGTAGGTTATGTTTGTATAAATATACGATATCAAGAAAACGCTGATAATAACAAACCACTCGATCATATTTTCTGACTGCATCAGGTATTGTTTCACAGTTGAATAGCCAGCTATTCCATAGACTTTTCGAAATATTTCAAAAATTGTTATTCCAGCCAACACCCACCACTGCATTTCAATAACAAATGGATTTTTTCGCAGCAAGTCGCCTAGTATAGATTGTTTCTGACACAACTCTTGTTCCTGTATGGTTTCTTCCATATCTTTGCTGCCGTTATAACAATTGTGAGCTAATGCAGTCAGAACGTATAGAGTGAGACATAAGACAAATATAAAACTCAAAAACAGCCTTGCGACATAATATTTTCTTATTTTCTCCCATTTGATGTATAGAAAAGCCGAGCATAGGGGGTGTAAAAGAACTTCTTTCTGACCTTCGTCCACAAAAGTGTTAAGGTAACTTATTTCTCTCGGGTAACAATGCTGTAATATGCTGCGAAAGTCAAGTTCAAGTTCTACTTCACGATTACTCGTTTGTGAATGGTGTAATGTTATAGCGCAGTCCAACTTCCTTGTTATCATCGCGAGTGACGCGGGCGTCTTTCGAGCGATCACATTAAGTGCCGAGTTGCCCTTTTTAGATCGCGTGGTTACATCAGCGCCATGATAGATCAATGTCTCGACGCATGCTGATAGTCCGTCAAGTGCAGCCAAGTGCAAGGGTGTGAAGCCGTACTCATCCTTCTGGTTGACATTTGCTCCCCAACTTATTAGTGTCTCGATTATGTCACATGCGCTGTCAGATTTTCCAATCGCCGCGTGTAATGGTGTTCTCTTATCAAAATCCATAGCGTTTGGGTCAGCATTTCCTTTCCTCAGTAAAGATTCGACGCATTCTAAGCTAGCAGCTCGTGCTGCAAGGTGTAAAGCTGTAAATCCTCGGTGATTCTTCAGGCTAGCGTCTGCTCCTTTTGTTAATAACAAGTCTACACACTCAACAAAGCCTCCATCTGCCGCTAAATGTAGTGCGGTCGATTCTCTATCGCCGACTCTAGTTCTTACGTTGGCGTCTGCCTCAGGGGTATCCAAAAGAATAGCCAAGCATTGTATCATACCCAAGTCGGCTGCCAAATGTATAGCATTAGTACCACCTGGTTCTATCTGGTTGACGTCGAGGCTGTGCGATATGAACAATTTTAGACACTCCGTAGAATTGGCTCTAACAGCGCAATGCAAGAGCCCGCCTTCACAATTGACATACTTCACGGCCGCGTGTACTGACGCACCTTTACTGATTAGTAAATAAGCCACTTGCACAGAATTTCCGAACGCTGCACAATGTAGAGGCACAAAACATCTCGGCATGTAATTAGGATCCACTCCGCATGATAGAAGATAATTTGCGCAATCACTCGAGCCGCTAAACGCCGCCGCGTGCAGGGGAGACAGGCCCAGCGCGTCGAAGTGCAGCAGGTCGGCGCCGGCCTCGACCAATTGGGGCAATAGTTGGTCGAGTTTGAGGAACGACGCCCAAAATAGACAAACATTTCGCTCCGCTTCAGAGGCTGATGTAAAGACGTTAACTTCGGGTTCAGTGATCGCCCCGGACTCTAGGTCGTCTAGCAATCGAAGCCGTCCGCCGACGGCGCGCATCTGTTCATATGCGCTCTGACGTATCGAGTCCCCGCAGATGTGCGCAGTTAGATCCAAGGGCGGTTCCTCGAAGCTGTCGTACATGTTGGGGGCGCTCTCGGCGGGCGGGGACGATCCGGCGAGGACATACTCGAGGTGTCCCATGGAAGGGTAGGCTCTTTCGAGGGATTCTTCGTCGAGGGGTGAGTTGGGAGCGCGTGGCGGGGAGGTGAGGACCCGGGTGGGGCGGGCGCGCCGGTCCATGTCCCGCGGGAGGGAGCCGGGGGCTTCATCGGGGTCTTCAGGGTTGGGCGAGCGGCGGGATCGGAACCAGCGCCGCGGCAGGAGGCTGCGTGTGTTTGGCATGCGGGTCGGCATGCGTGCGGGCGGGCGGGCGGTCGGCGCGCGACTGGCCGCTAGCGCTCATTGTCTGGTAATTGTCCGTCGGATCAATCCTGCGCACCTTCGTCGTTAGGACGCGTACACAATATCTTATCTAGACATTTTTTTTTCGCCTTATAGGCGAACATTTTATCAAGTTTGTTTTAATATCCAACAACGCCATAAAAAAGAAATCAATAATTAAGAGATAAGAGAGATGTTAATTTTAAAAATGATCGAGCATACTACTCTAATCTTGCTAAAGGAAAAAAAGGAATTAATACGGATTTTGACTGAATTCATTGGTGGCTCATTAGGATAAATTTAATATAGTTTTCATAGATATTGCTATTTTTTTAATGTGTAGGGGTCGACGTCGTACTATATGTATATTTATATAAAAAATGTAAAAGAAACCTTAACAAATCCATACTAATATTATTAATTCGAAAGTAACTCTGTCTGTCATTCCATCACACTAAAACTACTGAACCGATTAGAACGAAATTTGGTCCACGGATAGTTTTGAGCCTTTTTAACTGGAAAAAAGGCTTAAAAGGGTGGGAAGGTGGTCATTGTTTATATAAAAGTCCACGCGGTCGGAGTCGCTGGCACAGCTAGTAAATAAATAAATATATATAACATCTTTGTACATCAACCTTTATAAGGAATCAAATTAAACAACAATGGTCTCAACATACAGTCTTTTTGTATATGTTTATTGTTTACAGAAAAAATATTATTCAATCCGAAACGAAAGCATTGACAACGTATATTATAAATAAACAAAATGCGAACTCTATACTAATAATAAAAATAAAACCAAAATAAAATTATCTCATGTTGTTCTCACTACGTCATAGGACACACCTTTAAAATAGGCAAATAGTATTTCTTATAGAGATGAAATGATTATTCTAGGGGTCGATGTTTCCCCCCCAACTTGTTCTTGCCTTGTCGTGGCGGGGGGGGCTTAGTACCCATGAAGTCTGTGACTCACTCAATGAGTCATATGGCTTTGTGTGGGAAGCTAAAAGGAACAACCGGTGGGGTCGCTCCCCGTATCTCTCTTTTTATGCGAGGGAACGGGTGAGCGGCCAGTAGTGCGCGCGGGTTGCGACGCAGGGGGGGAATTTTGCGTCGCAATAAGGAGTCTCACCTCCCGCAAGGGATGGTGATGTGGAGTAATGGGTTGAGCCGGGCCCTGGCATACTGGCCCCCGACGGTTTGCTTAGGGACCTGGCCGCCCTGATGGAATCCTCCTCTTGAGTTGGGGGGCGGAGCTGGATCGAGCGGTCCGCCTGCCCGCCTTGACTCGACGGGAGGAAGGTGCGGGCGGAGAGGGCTGGGAGGATTTGAGCACCTCACCACCTTTTCCTACCTAAGCCGAGTAGGGATCCGTGGGGCGACGGGAGCGGGGGATCGTACCGCCTCACCAATGGGCCCCTGCGAAGGTTGTGGTCCGCCTATGTGTTCCGGGTGGACCACGACGCGGAGAGGGGCGGGACGGTGTACTCCTGCTGTCCCGCTCCTGGGGAGGGGCTGCAGCAATGCGGCCAGCACTGGCGGGCTAGTGGGAGAGTGGCTAAGCGCGTGCCTGTTAGCCCGTCGCGGGTGCATGGAGGAATACCGAGGAGTTTTAGTCGGTGTCTGCACGTTTTTGAGCGTGTGAGTCCGACATAACCACGTTCGCTCCCCCCGGAGGAACGGGTATCCGAAAGGAGATTTTGTCCTCGAAAAAAAAAAAAAAAAAGGGGTCGATGTTTGTCTGTGGTATTGAAAGCACGTGTTGCTGATTGCCACAGCCAAATATCGACCCTCAAACTTGTTTTATCTACAATTTCTAAGTTCTAGACATTGGCAAAATTGCGATAACGCAGCCCTGCCATTTAACCAAGATGAAGAAGAAGAATGTTAATATTAACATAGAATTAACATTCTTCGTTAATAAATAATCTGGATAAATAAAATATATGAATTACCACATTATTTATGAATTGTGATTATTATTTTATATATTAACTTGCAACAACGCTGAGAGAATTCATAACGTATCAATATAAAATTGAACGTGCTGTCCGATTGCTTCACTTGACCATTAATACCAAATGAATGCCATGAAATAGTTCTAAGCTAGGAAAAATATATATCGTTCTATAGAGATTACTAATTAATTTATTAGTCAGAAGTTATTGTGTGAAAGAGTTACCATCCATATTATCTATAACTAATAACTTAATAAGAGTATAAGTTTTCTATCCAAAAGAAGGTCGGCAACCCACTCCAGAAGCTCTACTCCGAACACAATCGATATCGATTTTTATTATTACCCGACTGCGCGACGCAAAGGAGGGTAATGTGTTCATCAGTCTATGTATGTATGTATGTATGTTTGTTCCTTTGAAGCACTATACAGACTAAACGCCTGGGCTGATTTTTATGATTCATACGTCAATCGATTTCTCTTAGTCCTGCAAATGTCACTAAAGACATGGAATTAATAAAATATCAAAATGGCGACTATAGGCCATTTGACACCATTGTGAAAATGAAAAAAAATAAAATCATCAAAATGTATCAAGTGAGGTATCGTTGAATAGGGATTTAAAAATCATTAATAGTTTTCTTTCATCACTTTTCGATTAGAGTGACTATTCTATATATATAAAAGGAGAAACTGACTGACTGACTGACTGACATATCAACGCACAGCCTAAACGGCTAAACGTAGACACTTGAAATTTGGAAGGGACGTAGTTTAGGTACCGTAGAGGTGCATTAAGAAGGGAATTCCCGAAATTCCCTCGGGAATAGGAAGTAGCGGGAAAATCCTTTTGTATAAAAAATCTAAACCGCTTAAGTTAGACGCTTGAAATTTGGCATGCTGAAAGGTTAGTTGCAACAGGATATTGCAAAATTTCCACGGGAACGGGAGTTAGCGGGAAAAACATTTGTATGAAAAAATCTAAACCGTTTACGTTAGACGCTTGCAATTTGGCATGTAGGCTCACACTCCAATAATATGAGAATAGAATGAATGGCTCACACCATAGATTTTAATGGGCCCTAACTGCCTAAGTTTCTATAGACTTATTTTTTATTTAATTACCTTGATATTTATTCTTCATAGTTCCAGATTGCAGTACTTGTTTTTGTCTTTTCAGTTTTCATTGTTAAGTACGTAGTTTGGTTCACTTTTTACGCTGTTGGGTTTTTTAATTTTTTTAATTATTTACTTTATTTTCGATACAGTTTTTGAGCAACTTCGAATTAATATAAAAACTTTTTGTTTCTGTTTCGATAACATTCCGATAAACTGATGTGCGATCCGATTCTTTTTTAAAGTATATTAAGTCTCATAGCTCGGTTAGCATCATCAAAATTTTACGATATCGACGACGATAGCATTCGGAGTAGATACTCAGAGCTGTCAGGCTCTTCGAATGTTGATGGGCGGTGACGACCACTTTCCATCAGGTGGATCACCTGCTCGTTTGCCACCTATCTATAATAGTAATTAACAATTTTACATACGTAAATATAAATAAATAAATAGTAAAAAAATAAAAAATCATTATTTACCCAAAAACATACAACATTACACAACTATTTTTGAATTAAAAATTTAAAAAGAAAAAACTCCGTGACGTTCCGGTCTTGCACCCGCATCACTGGTTTTCAGTAGACATCTTTTCTGAACTTTCCTATTTGTATAACCTATACAATGCAGGAAAGTTTTTCATTGTTATACTATAAAGCTAAATATTTCTTTTGTGTGCAAGTATGTGTGTTGTTAGTGTGTTATGTATCTAATACCTATTATATAATGCAAGCTACCATGATTTTCCTAATTTTCGTATGACTGTCATATAAAAGTTCCCAAACCTTGAAACGGTTTGACCGTAACAAATAAATAAGTAGCACAATGATACACAATGTGTGATTCAAATCCACGGTTTGTTTAATTTAATCGTGTATCGAATGCGTTTCCTGTTAGTTGTTGGGAATTGCATTTATAGATCTTATGTAAATATAATGCTGTATAATATAGTACTTGACTTTTATGAATGTAAAATTCGGTTGTTTTTTATTGTTTACTAGCTGTGCCAGCGACTTCGCCCGCGTAGAAAAGTGACTTTGGGCAGCATTTTTGAAAATGCCTAACCCGCGCCAACAAACGTGAACGTTTGCTTGCTGAAGCAAGTTCAACGTGATTCTTTAAATTGCCATAACTTTTTTATTTAACAACCGATTGACACGAATTAAAGACTAAATGTTAAGTTAAGCTTACCACAATATATCATTGAAAACTCCATCTAGATAGGATAATCCGTTTCTGAGATTAGCGTGCACAAACAAACAGACAAACAGACAAACAGACAAAAATTCCAAAAAATTTTGTTTTGGGTTCTATTGCGTTAATAAAGGTCTCCTTTAATATTTTTTCTCATGTATCTGCCATGTTCAGACAGCGACTCGTTACGTTTTTATTATATGTATATAGAAGAGTCAATTTACAGGGTATTAAGTCAAAGTCAAAGTCAAAGTCAAA
>JADANM010003353.1:8048786-8062404 GCA_026213755.1 Eurema hecabe | reverse complement strand
GGTGCAATGTATTTTTAAAGCGAAATTTCCGCATAGGTTAGTATGTAAATTAGTTGTTTAAGGTGGTAACTGGTAACTTACAGCCAAGCTGTGCGTATCACAGTCCTCGCTGAGGCTGCTCTTGGTGCTGGAGGTGCCGATGCCAAGATCGCTGAGATCGTGGCCGTCGTCCTCTGTGTATAAGGCCAGGGGATTCCGCCGTCTGCGACCAGCGCTGGAAAGACATCTTTATTGAGTTATAAGCATTAAAAGAGTCATAGTTTTGGGTTCAAATTTGATACAAATCTAATTTTTTCAACATGTATAGACAACAATAAAAGTAAATACATTAAAAATTACGAATAATCTTAACACTATAGTATTCTATAATCGTATCATTAATCATGTTTAACGCTGAATCGCCGAACGTCGGTATAATTGGCTAAACACATTGCTGCAAAGGTATAATTTAGTGATTTTGAATTATTGTTGACTGGGCTCTAAATATGTAAATTAATAACCTTTCGGTGTTTATACACAAGAGTTAAAGTTCAAACAGTACGTCTGTTTGTCTATCACTATAAATAAATCGATAATGAGGTGTGTGAAAGGACAATTTTTATTGATTATAAAATTTAATACCCATTAGAAATCATAATATGAGTATTAATAACACACCTATGCTGGTCACACCTGTATTTAGTGGGTGACTGGTACTAGCTAATTATATACTCGTGCGTCCGATTTGTCATCGGTTCGTCATTAGCAAATATTAGATGGCTCATTCGCGATAATCTGTGCAAACTTTAACGTGTTTATCGGCATAACGACTTATGAATAAGTACGCAGTAGTCATAAAATATAAGTTAAATTTATTTGACAAAAATTGTGTTTTGTTTTTATCGAAACATTGATAAATAGGTTCTTTTATTTGTTCTCATTATACTTTAAGGGTTTATTTACGCCTTACCAAAAATACCAGAACATAATCATTAAAATATATTAGTTTTATACATTTTAATTTATTTTCCACTGAGACCTGACAAGAATTCAAAGACTAGAAATATAATATAATCATTTGAAAAAACGTCTTTATATAATTCAATACAAATTTTGAATAAATTTCGTTTCCTTAATGATCCCCCCATTAACCAAAGTGTATATCAATCCCCATTTTGAAAGAACAAAGTCGCTTTTGACAACTAAGACAATTCAGTACAGTACTGTTAATATATCAAAAGCATATGAGCAGATTGTTTGAAAGAAAAGACACGTCTATATAAGGACCTCCTTGCACGTACGGTACAGTTTTGACAGAACATTGACCACAGATAATTTTATTACAGCTGTCAAACTAGTAGGTATGTTTGTGTGTAGTTTTAGGCGGGCTTTCTATTCAAATGGGCAAAAGTGTTACGGCGAAAGTACGTGTTTATTTTCACTTTTCTTTTCTTTCGTTAAGCGGGATGCTGCGGTGTTACGTGTCGTGTCAATTATAATATTATAATACAGTTTACTGAACAAGTATTGTACTGTTGTATTATACGTATAACTATATGATTGCGTTATTTGATTTTTGATTTTAAAGAAAACAGTTTTCAGAATATGTTTAGTGTTACTTTAAAGTAATTGTTATATTTAATTAAATGTGACATCACACTTTTTCTCTAGGTAAAATACAAATTTATTTTATAATAACTAGTACGATATTCGAAGGATTTGCAATACATATTACTCTAAATAAAGAGCCAACAATATTGCCTTAACAAATTTTAAAATGAATATTTAATCGATTATTTTTAAAAATGTCTTTATAGTAGAATTTTTAAGCTTACGGTTGAAAACTGAGCATGACATTTGTCTAAATGGTACGCGACCATCATCTAAGTCAATGAATGAATGAATTATCGCCCTTAATAAAATCTTATATTAAACAAGGAATTAAAACAAAACGGGCCTAAACATAAAAGGTATTTACAGTCGACAAAAAATTAAAATTTCACGTCAAAACACGACACGAAACCTTACATATACTTAAGTAAAAACATAACAAACTCGAAAGCTCAACTATTGTGGTTACGTAACCGCACGTGGCATAGTAAATGTACTATTTACGTTATTTCGACTACAATAACGTGACCCGACCCGCACGTATACTATAATTTTGTATCATTCGTTACGTCACTTGCGAATTTCTAAACCGTTTATAATGGTTCATATTCGGTGTTGGTTTATTGTAATTCACAAATGGTATGCAATTGGGCTTTTTATGGGTATTGTTTTTGTTTTAAGTTTAAGATTTAATTAAACTACTATATATAATATACGCTCTGATTTAATCTCGGTAAATCGAGGCTCATTTTTCACGTCCCATTCCCGCTAATTTATTTCCCTTTGTTACAAATCCTTGTTTTCCTCTTTTATATGTCAAAAAGGCATTCGAGGTGAAACTTCTTCCAGGACGTTTATTATATGTGAACCTCCTGCCCACTACATCATAAAAACCACTCAGATCATGTTTTATAATAAGTTCTAATAGCGTTAAGGTTAACTTATTCCAAGTTTTGAAGCCTTATTAAAATTGTATCTTTTTGATTTTAAAAGAGCAACTATCAGAGTTTCTTGCCCGTTCTTCTCTGTAGAAGCCTTCCCAACCTTGGTAAATATTTTGTAATACCATGACGTTTCAAAAGTGTTACTATATGTAGCTTAGTTGAATAGTTTGATTTTTTTTGACAAATCCAGCCAACATACGCTACAAATACGAAATTACTGGGCTAATGAGTCTTAACATCTGATGACTCAAAGTGGGGAGCGTCGGTGTATTGCATCCCTGCCCGGAGTTGGGCTTTATAGCAAAGTTCCGGTTAGCACTGCATTGGCTATGGGCTGGCGTTACTCTTACCGTCAGGAGTGCGTCCAGCTCGTCTCCCCACTTTATATTATAAAAAAAATACAACTTCGAAGGTGATGGGAACGCCAGCACCGTGTGGGCCATTTGTAAGTGACGTCACGAATTCTCGTGCGAATCCTCACGAATCAATTTCCGATCCGGATTGCATCGTGCGAAGAAGGTACGAGCGCATTGACAGGTGTAATGGGACCCGGTTCTTTATTAAAGGATACTACGATCGTGAGGAATTCAGCGTCAAGTGGTTAAATTAATGGCTAATAGCCTTTTAGGTACCAGGACTTCATGAAGCTTGAGAAGTTTAATAGACTTTTTTTTATTTTTTTCTTCAATATTATTTATATGTTATACTTTATTACAATATTCAATTGGATACAGCATTAGTAACAGGCGACCTTATCACTTAAGAGTGATCTCCAGGTAACCGACGAACCAAGTACCTTAGTTTTCTAGTCCTATTAAATTTTCCATATCAGTGCTGTGTTATTCATATATAAGTACATACATACATACGAATGCCATAGACCATTGTCACGCGTGTTGTAATTTATTTGATCTATGAGAATTTTAGCGAGAAAATTCTATTGTCAAGTGTGAGACTGGACGGTAAAGACTTACAAATGATACGTTTGTATTAGGGTTGTCTATACCTATGCAAGAGAGAGAAGACAGATGTAATTAGACAGAGATAAGTATATTTTAGTAGTTAAAGTTCATGTATGTTCTACACGTACACACAGTCATGGTAGATACTAGTACCATAGATATTTTCCTTGTCTATTGACGTGACATCTTATAATTCGGTGGATCCGTAAGCACGTACGAAAAAACATGATTCATGCGGCGTTACGTCGCTCTGAGGCGTTCCATTTAAGGCTTGAAGTGCCAGCGAGAGCGCGGAACTTTAAAAAAATGCAACCATTTTATCAGTATTTTCTTATGACTTTTTCATGCTCAACTATCGTTACCAAAATCACCTAAAGACGATGGTCAGTAAAGGTCTACTTTTTAGAGGCAGATACACATTTTTTTTTGTTTCGCATAAAAAAAAACATCTAACACGATACGTTTAAATGAATCGAGAGCAAATTGTATATTATTAGATATATCCCTGAAAAAGCTTTTAATAAAAAACCGTATTAAATATAACGTAGCAACCCTAGCTGCAATTATCACTACAGTAGGTATGTTGTAATTTCTTTTGTTTTCTTGATTATGCAACGTTCGGAGACACGAGTCTTGTCGAAATGTCATATTAAATTGCTAACTTATGATCTTATTCTTCCATTATCTTATTTTTATTAAGTACTCTATGAGTAGTTGTTAGATTATATAAATGGACATAAGTGTTACATAAAACACACAAACACACATATTAAATATTATTTTTGACCAAGATAGTAAAATATCCCATCCTATTACTATTATAAAGGCGAAAGTTTGTAAGTATGGATGTATGGATGTATGGATGTTTGTTACTCTTTCACGTAAAAACTACTGAATGGATTTGAATGAAACTTTACCACAATATAGCTTATACATCAGAATAACACATAGGCTACAATTTTTGAGGATTATAAGGGAGGAAAGGGAGGGTCACAGTTTATATGAAAGTCCACGCGAACGGAGTCGCGGGCAAAAGCTAGTAATAATTATAATTTTTCAAATTTGGAAAGTTTTGAGTTTGAATATTTTGCTTAATCAATTCTGAAGTCTCTCTAGCAGAAAGGAAAATTATTATATACTAATAGCTATAGTTAAATAGTATAAAAATATTTCATGTTTGAATTTTATTTTAGAGTTACAACGATTTATTTTGCAAATGTTAATATACTTTTGTAGTCGACTGTACATTATAACATCAAAACGATGAATCACGATATCACGTAAAGAATTCCCTATGAGAGACAAAAAGCATCGCTTTTCCCGATTCTCACAGACTCAGGGGTACACAACAAAAAGCCAGTCTTCTCTTCCTGCGTGCTCGATGCCTAATACGTCACTAATGCCGTTCGAAAGCTGCCAATGTTGGGAACAAAACGTTATAGTCATCGTTTTCCAAATATAGCACTAGAGCGCATTGTGCGGCATAATGCTTTACTTTGAATAAACATTCAACTACATCAATGCTATTTATTTTTATAATTTATTCACCACTTTTTACACAAATAAATCGTAAAATCTAGACAAATAAATCAAAATTTACGAGTTAAAGACGGCCTTATCATTTGAAGTGATTTCTTCCAGGCAACTCGAAAATAAAACATTAATAGTACAAAAGAAAGGTTAGGTTGTTATATTTTGTATTCGCCCGTACTATATATATTTAAAGTCTCACTTGACGTCAGTTTATTTATAAGGCTTTACGGCCTTGCTCAAGGCTTTGCGTAGGGTAAGTAATTGGGTTTTGTAATACTTGAATATTGACTTTCAGAAATATATTTAATCTGTAGGCGTTGAAACTAAATGCACTAGGCATACTTACAATGTTTAAAAATTCAATCCTGTTTTTAAATTTAGGTCAAATTCAAATAAATTTTTATTCAACTAGGCTACATATTATAGTAACGCTAGAATCGTCATGGTATTGCAAGATAATTATATACCATTTAGATAAACTATAATTAAACCTATAAATGTAAGCGACCTTAATGTTAAGAAAATAATTAATAAAAATCGCACATTGTTCCCGAATAAGAGATAAAACAAAAGATCTTGTACACAGATAAATTAAAAGATGTTGTGCTTTTCAATAACTATGTTGTACAATATTATCATTATTAATTAAGTTTTTTTTTATGTTTTGTATTTTTGTATCAACAAGTGATTGGCCAAATAAATAAATAAAATTTTGTTCGTTTAAAAGAGCAGGCAAACCACTTCATAGTAAGTGGTCATCGCCACCCATGAACGATCGCAGAGCTTGACTTGGGAGTGGTTTAATGATACTGTCCTTTAAGAAATAAAAAATAAACCTTACAATTAGCCACAGATAAAATAAAAACCACCAATTAACCTAAGTATTCAAACTACGTCATACAATATAATTGACCGTATCACAGCCAGTAAAACCAGCATTCCTTCAGATAGCAAGCATTTATTATAATTACCTTGCATTTCTCTGAATATTCTTTGCAAATGTATTATATGTCATATGTTTCATATTTTAAATATCTCCAATATGCTGTCATTTAAGGTAGCTAGTTACGATTCTTATCCCTACTAATATTATAAATGCGAAAGTAGCTCTGTCTGTCTGTTACGGTTTCACGCCAAAACTACCTAACCTATTGTAATGAAAAATGACATGAAATTCTGTTTATAGAGAAAAAAGGATATACCCGGTGTTGAACCGTTTATTAAAGCTACTATTACGTAACTTAAGACTAATTATAAAAAAAATGTTAAATTTAATAATAATATTAAAAATGCATCGCTTTAATCTGAATTGAATTATCGGAATTAAAGAGCGCTAATTTCTCCGATGTTCTCACGTGATAGCGAGCAGGAAACGCCGGGAGGAAGCGTTAACTAGCTGTATCGAACAATCTCTGTTATTCAACTTGGATATGCTAAACTTGTTTACAATCCCTTACGAGATTAGTTTCAACCAATGACTTGAAATATTTACCGAAATTTAAGGAAATATTATATGATACATACAATTATTTCTATTCCTAAATTTACGTGGAAATGTAAGAAAAAAACGAAGAATGAGAAGTGTGTTCTTTATAAGTAAATGCTTTAAATGGTCGAATTCAAACATATATATGTTTCTATTCTTGCCATTTTTAATTAAAGGATGGTACCACCCCAATACAGGTGAATCTAAATAGATTAAACAAACGTAACTCTACTACATAAATAATAATCTTTATATAAATATTACATATTATATAAGATGAACCGCAAAATATGAGATTGTAATTATTAGATAGATCTCGTTATCTAATGGGCAATATTGCCTGCCGATGGTACGTGTACGGTTTTAATTAGACCAACGCAAGTCATAGGCGAAAGCGATAAAATACTCCATGAAAGAATATTATTAACCAGGGTTAAAATATGGTAGCACTTGAATCGTTATTGTATTATAAAATAATTAACGACTCGCCCCGGCTTCGCTCGCATATATTATGCATGTATAATATATAAAAACCTTCGTCTTCGATCACTCTATCTATTAAAAAAACACACGAGAATGGGTTGCGTAGTTTTAAAGATTTAAACATACATAAGGGTATAGGGACAGAGAAAGCGACTTCGTTTATATTATGAACCTTCGGTACAAAAAGCAGATTATCAATTTCTTGCCGGTTTCTACCGAGAAGAACTGGCAAGAATACCAGTTATTTTTTCTTTTAAAATAAACAGGTACAAATAAAAACCATTACATTAGCACTCATAAAAAGGGTCACTCCTGCGAGTTTTAACAATATTACAAACATTTTTACTCCAATATATTAGATTATAGCAACCCTAGATACATAAAACCACGGACTTAACAAAATTATTAAAAAAGTTATTTCCGCTACATTTCATACCATAGATCTTCGAATATAATTTAGCTCCATATAAGGCGTGCAGTGTTGCAATGCAACAAGAAACAACACCGTGTATAGATCATAGCATTGAGACATGCATTATTCATACTTTCTGATTTACTTACATTTAAGGTATACAGCAATGTTAGTAGATTGCTTATTGAGGACTAGTTCACCCCGCGGTTTCACTCGCTAAGTGCACTTCAGGGCAATCGGTTATTGTGAACCGATTGAGCTGAAATTTGGTATGTCTTGTGTTATGGAGCTGAGTATTTACTCCGAATGCAATCGTCGTCGATGTCGAAAATTTTTGATACTCCTAACCGAGCTATGAGACTTAATATACTGTAACAAAGAATCGGATCGCACATCAGTTTATCGGAATGTTATCGAAACAGAAACAAAAAGTTTTTATATTAATTCGAAGTTGCTCAAAAACTGTATCGAGAATAATAAAAATCGACATCGATTGTGAGAGAGGAGTAGAGCTTCTGATCTGACGTAGAGTCGGAAGATGCCTTTACTACAAATAGCAAAAATTCTTTAAAAGCTTGTTACAATTAAAATCAGACAAGTAATTTAGGCGTTATTCAATAGATAAACCTACTAAAAAATTCTTTCTGACTTCACAGTAGAGCTTCTTTCACTCTGTGACAGACTTCTTTATTTATTTAAATTTCTTTATTGTACATAAAACTAATGATAATATAATGTAGGAAGATAAATATCAGATCACCTAACAGAGTTTCTTGCGGGTTTATCTCCATTGAAAGTGTCTTCCAACCCGGTGGTTAATAATCGTTTTGTAATACCATGACGATTCAAAATTGTTACAATCTTTATCCTAGTTGAATGAGTATATATTTGGTTTCCACTTTGAAATAAAAAACAGGTAAAAAGGTACAAAAGGGCGACCTTATCGCTAAAAAGCCAGGCAACCTGACTCTAGAGTCTAAACTTAGTACGAATCGCCATAAATCAAACGTAAGATTATCACGTTATTGACTATTTTCTAATCAAACAACTTCCTACAAGCATGTCCTGCCCCCTGGCTGCAATTACTTCGACAGCGACACTTTCACTCGCATTACAATAATTAAATATTTATCGATCCGATGTTTATATAAATGAGGGCTATTTGCATTAATCGCTGGGATTTAGAATGTTCTAGAAATATTTTATTTACTTAAGTATCAATTAATATTACTTTTTGAATTAAAATTTCATTGGACGTCTTCAAACATAACCATATTTTTATTTATAAAAGTAAATAATATAGCTATGTTAATTCTTCTTGAGTTAGCCTGAACACTTTTAGATGCGATAAGATGGTACATAGTAGTTTGGGTCAATAGAAAACCTACATAACCCATTGTGTTTTCCCCAAGATCTAAGGGTATCTGTACCATGAAGATATCCATATATTCCCACTTAAAAGTATAATGTATTTAAATATAAAAATGACGACATATATATTATAGGAAGAAGGTTCTAATATTTGTTATTATTAGGAGAAGGTTCTTATGTAAGAAAAGATTAGCATTTCACTTCTTTGATATTTTATGATAATAGGGCGATACGAAATTCGCCGGGTCAGCTGGCTAGTACAACAAACATTTCGTCCTTACATTTGTATCCTCTCGGGCATCATACGCCATACACAAAATATTTATATGGTGCCTGTGCGGCATCATCCGCACGTAAACGGTTAACATATTTAGTGCAGGCTGTATTGCAAGCGACTATTAAACTAATTTAAACTATTCTCTGTAATTTATCTATTATATATTATTTAATATATTATTTAAGGATTTGTCTGAGATTTGGCATACAGGTAGATTAGATCTTACATTAACACATAGAATACTTTATATCCTGGTATTGCCCCGGGACCGGGAACTACGGAGGTTAACTCGGGGCACAGCTAGTAAAATATCGTCCGTTTTAAAATTAGTGAATGAATCTCGTTCATGATTTCTAGTTACGTAAACCGTAGTTCTCACAGGTGGAGATAACAATTAGGACGGTTTCCTAGACAAACGTATCTTTTGAACTCGATTAGAAAGCTGTAATTGCCACAATTACGCTCTGTCCGTCCGTTTGATCTTAACCACTGATTTAGATATTTCTTTAGGGTTCTATTAAGGCTTGCTTGGACATTGTTATGTGGAAAATGTCTATATAAATTTATGATTACTTAATATTAAATTGGTCCGTCAAAATAATGAAAAATATGTATTTTATTTCAACGAAAGCTTCAAGGTAATCAATTTTAATCTGTAACGAATATATGGAAATATCGGGATAAATAAGGCATCCTTTATGCTTTAATATGTAACAGTAAAAATTTATTACAGCAATATCCATTAAGTTAGTTTTTTCGTATAAGACCAACAATTATGCATACATCCTAACAAACATTCCTATTTATAATTTTAATAACGATATTTAACTAGAAATCCATAAAATAGTTTTTATGTGAAGGACCGACAAACATGTACATATACTCCCGTTTATTCTTTTAATAACGATATTTAACATTTCGATATTCACATTAAATACGACCTAAGTAATAATAATCCACAATTCTCTATTACTCAACATACATTTCAATAAAACATTTACATTAATATAATTACAAAATAAACACATACGATAACGGTTATTAAGTCAAATGTCACTTGCAACATTACAGATTTCTTACGGGCAATTGCGTTTCCCAGAAGTACTTACTGAAGAGCTTTATATATGAGCAGAATATATTCCTTACTGAATATAGAAGACTTTTATTAAAGTCAAAGTCAAAGTTTATTTATATAGGCTTATTGTATAATGGTACACTTTTGAATCCATACTAATATTATAAATGCGAAAGTAACTCTGTCGGTCTGTTTGTGTCTTTCCATCACGCTAAAACTACTGAACCGATTAGAACGAAATTTGGTACACTAACACACTTTGGTCTAAAGCCTGGGGAAGGGCATAGGCTACTTTTTACTGGTAAAAGGTTATAAGGAGGGGGGGGGGGGGTCAAAGTCCACGAGGACAGAGTCGCGGGTAGCAGCTAATTATTATATAAAGAATAACCCCTTTACTAGACGTACGCAAGCAAAATTAGACTAGCTGTAATCGCGATGCGTAATACAGGTAGCGACGGGTCAGTCCGCCGTATCTAATGTGTAATCTCATATTAGATAATGGAGTAATTGTTGCTAATGACGGTAGTTCAATAAGACGTGTTTTGTAATCGGCTTTTTATAGGATTAAGATTAGGAGGCTATTGTACCATGTTAATGTTCCTATTTATAAATTAATAAATACTTTAGGACACATGCGCAGCGCCATCTATTTCCACGCTAAGGGAAGCTTGTGTCATGGTTAATAGAAAGCAGATAAATTACATATAAACATACAATAAACCGTAATACATATAATACATAGCAACACCCAGACCCCAGTAAAACACAAATATAATTTTCCGGTGACGGTATCGAACCTATGACCCTTCAAGAAAGCAGTTTTGCTGTCACTGCGCCAAGCGGTCGTTAACTTCATTTAAAGAAAAGAATAGATTTTGGCTGAATTAAGCCGACTAGCTCCCACTGAAAACCAGCTTCATTAAATATCATCGCATTAGAATAGTCATTACGTTTCATTCGGTAACTGGGAGCTCCGGTGGCCCATATTTCCCTCTTTTATCTCATCCTCTAATTTCCTTTGTAAAAATTTCTCTCCTTTTCTATTTAGAAAGGAAGAAACATTTATTCCATAACACATACATAAAATTTTCCGAATGTTTTGAAGTGGTCCACCATAAGAACAGTCCGTAGCACAACATCAAATGAAAGAACAGAACCTAATATCTTCCTACAACAATATTCCCACGTAACACTCACGTAATACGAGTAAGAACGAATTATATCACGACATCTGAGTAGATACTATACACCCCAACAATCAGAGCGTAGTCCGTCCGTCATCCGATCCTTGATACTGTTACTTCGTTATACTAAATTTATATATTCCTAAGCCTATACAATATACATTTAATACGAACGAAAAGGCTATAAAAACGTTGTTTACTTATAAGTATTTAGTGTTACTACTCGTACATAGACATCTAAAACTTTTGAGATTGCTCGATATATAAATAAAGAAATATGTAGTTAAAACATTCAAGGTTAAGCATCATGCCGCATAATGGGCTCTAGTGTCATAATTGGATAACTAGGAATATGAACGATTAAACAAACCAACAAGTGAACTCTAAACCTTTTTTAAAGAAACAACAATAATTATATGGCGATCTCATTTATTAAATCAGATACTCATAGATATTCTATTAATATTTCATAAAATAAAATAAAACTGTTTTCACTATATCTCTACTAGCTCTCGATTTAATACGTCGAATTTGATTTTTTTACCACTAGAACAGTCTAGTCTTAATTGTAAGAAGCATATGCTCGTATAAAACTAGAACCCATAAATATAAAAGAATATCAATTATCCTATGAGCCCATCTATGGTCTGATCTAGCTGTTGTTGGCTAGACTTTATCCAAATCCATTTAGCAGTTTTTGCGTGAATGTAAAATAAACATATTTACATACATTCTAAAGAACTTTCACGTTGATAACATTAGTAGGAGACTGTAAAAAAAATAGCGGCACACCGCGATTTTACCCGCTTTTTGTTCTAACGCATGAAAATGCGTAGGCTTAAAGATATAAGCATACATAGGGACAGATGGAAGTACTACTACTTTTTTTTATAAAAATATTTAAGGACATTTATACACAGCGCCATATAGTTCCAAGCTAAGCAGAATCTTGTGCTATGACAACTTGCTAACGGAACAAATTACATATATACATAATTTTCTTTTGTAAATACATACATACTTTGTTTTATTTATTTATTTATTTATTTATTTATAAATGGGTCGCCAACATGACATACATTAAAAACATATAGGCATATTACAATTTAAGATTTTTCGTTTCATATAATGTCGCCATACTTACTGGCGTCCACAACATGCACAGAATTAAAAATTTTACATAAAAGGGTAACATAAAACATTATACACATTATTTATAAATATTAGAAAGATGATCAAATAAGCCTCTGCGAAATTTGCCAGCACCATCACAGTTAATGTCTACAAGTTCACTACATAAGTTTATGACTTGACACATCCTCGCAACGGGCGAATTAGCCCCGAGGACAGTCCTTGAAAGAGGTGGTATACTATGTATATACTAATATTATAAAGAAGTACAGTTTGTGTGTTTGTAAATTATAAGGGGTAACCTTGGAATCTACTGAACCGATTTAAAAAAATCTTTCACCAATAGAAAGCCACATTATTGCTGAGTGTCATAGGTTATATAAAAAACTGAAAAGGATAATTAATATTATGTCCATCGAAGTGGGCACGGGTCAGCTAGTAAATGTATAATAATCTTTTTTTTATATAGGGTTACAATATTACCTCACGTTACCGAGAGAAAGATCGGCTATGGTCAGTGGCCACTGGCCAGCGACCAGACGGATTCAGTTTCGTTTTCAATGGATTACTTAATACTATTGTTACGTACACACATGTGACTGTTTGTCTGTGTGCAGCCGTGCGTGAATGTAAAGGATACTCGCATTGTCCCAAATGAATTGAATGGACGTTGAACAGTTTTTTTCACTTCCTAATTTCCTAGTTTGCGGTCGACAACAATAAAAAGTACAGTCGAATCGCGTAATCTCCTCCCTTTTTTGAAGTCGGTTGGTTGTTGAATTCATTTAACGTTATAATTTTCAAATCAAAATTAAAATAATATTCTATCAGAATATTGATGTGACATCTCAAAAGGAATTTCTTAATGCCTTAGTACAGGGAACAACACACTTTTAACCGACTTCAAAAAAGGAGGACCTTCTCAATTCGTCTGTATGTATAATATTTTTATTGTAATAGAAAAGGATTAGCAAAGTACTTTTGTAGTCCTTAGAACCTTCGTTACAAAAAGTATTTACATTCAGGATAATATTGTACATCTATACTAATATTATAAAGAAGTATTGTTTGTGTGTTTGTTAAATTGTAAGGGGTAATCTCGGGATCTACTGAACCGATTTTAAAAATTCTTTCACCAATAGAAAGCCACGTTATTGCTGAGTGTCATAG
>JADANM010003353.1:8034638-8045083 GCA_026213755.1 Eurema hecabe | reverse complement strand
GTAGAGACTGAATAAATTAATAAACGACTTGGTATTACATGGATCTCATAACTTTTTACCGTAGAACAATTGAGTTCAGTTGCGCTTAGTGAATCATAGCGGTCGCACGTCATTGTTGACGCGTACTTCGGTGTGAATAAAATTTGCGACTACCCTCTTTCTTTCGCGTGTGTAATGGTGTTTATATTAAAATGGAATTGGATAATAAAGTAAGTGATAGTGAGTTTAATAGCTGTGAATTAGAATGGGACAATGTGGGCATAGAAATTACGGACCGTGAGATAAGGGCCGACAAAAGATTAAGGAACTCCGACAGTGATGAAAGTAATAACAATGGTTTTACAACTGTTCAAAAGAAAGCGAAGCGTGTTTTCAACAGCTCCACTTCGTTAAATGATACGAAACTCAATACTGAAAATACGGAGAATCTTCATGAAGTATGTCTAACATCCAAGTCTGTCCTACCAAAGCAAATGGCTCTCGCTAAGTTGCTTCAAGCTGAAAAAATAACAAACGTAATGCGTATAAGGTATAAAAACGCAAGTAAAGTTATTGTGAGTTTTGACTGCAGAGAAAAGGCTGAGCAGTTGCTGCAATGTCAAAAGCTAGATGAAATGAATGTATGGCGTTATTTAACTCTTGAAAATAACGTATCCTATGGTATTGTTAAAAATGTTGAAATAGAAATAGAGGAAAAGGAAATGTTAGAGTTCTTTCGTTCGGATTACGAAATAATATCAGCAAAACGCCTTAAGAGATTAGATAATAACGGACAATGGGTAGACAGTGAATCAGTGCGGCTATGCTTTAAAAGTAGTATTTTGGCGCAGTATGTTTATGGCTTTGATTGTAGATTCAAAGTGGAACCGTATACATTTCCAGTTTCACAATGTTCAAAATGTTGGAGGTTCGGACATCTGATGAAAGCCTGTGTAGCTAAAAAAGTCTGCCCTAAGTGTGGCGGAGAACATGATAATTGTGAAGCAGTTATATTTAAATGTATAAATTGCAAAGGCAACCATATGTCTTTTGACAAAACATGTGCAGTTTTTATAAAGGAAAAAAAAATAAGAGTTATCATGAGCGAAGAAAACTGTACTTACAGAAAAGCTTTGTTGATATATAGAGATAAACATAAAGTAAATGAAGTCAAAGAGTTAAAAAATATCAGTCTTGAAAAGTCTTTTACAAAATCACAGACAAATGATTTACTTAGAAAGTCAACCCGGCATAATAATATTATTAATGATGTACCAACACATGATGAAGAGTATTTTAACGCGGTGGAAGAAGAAAGCGAAGCAGAGGCAGTTCCTGTTAAAAAAATAAAAAAAAGTAAGGTTAACAAGATAATAGATTTTCCAACGTCTAGCTCATGGAATGAGGCGAACGATGAAGAGGTAATAGATGAAAGTGAAAACGTAGGTAAAGATAAATATAACAAACATGATAGGAAAAAGTTATGGGAAAAAATTAAGGAAGTTCTATTTAGTAAACATAGCATTAGTAAGAAAGTTAAAAGTGTTATCGAGCTCTTGGCCAAAGAATTATATAATTTAATATTTAGTTTTATTAATAACTTAGATTTAATGCAGTATTTTGTAACTCTATTTCAAAATGGATAGTAAAACATATAGTATTATTGATGTGAATATTCTACAGTGGAATGCACAGAGCTTAAGACCTAAACATCATGATTTTGAACTTATGTTAAGTTATATCCGGCATCAAGCCAGGCAAAATTTTTATTTAGATTTTTAATTGATGTACATAAATAATTTGTAATTATTGTAATTTTTTTGATGATGGGGCTGACATGGCCTCAGAGCTAAAAGCCCTAAAAAAAAATAAAGATAAAAAAAAAAAAAAAAAAAAAACAATTGAGTTGGGAGACTTGGTTTTTTTTGACAAGTATTGTTTTTGATGGGTATGTTATACTCATACAAATCAACCGAAAAAAGTGTTCCGCACAGCAGCGGCAACATATACATACAAGTCAAAACTATAAAAGAGATAAATGATAAATCCCACAAGAAAAAAAATGAGATACCAATCACCTAAAGGTAAACGTCCTAAATAGGATGTTTTTGCGTCTTCAAAAATTTACGCTTATAACGTGAATAGATTTAATACTATCATTGGAGGGAAAGCCTAGATCGTTGAGACATGACCTTTTATTAAAAGCTAAGTTTCTTGTAGATGTACCAAAACCTAAATAAACTGCACGTTAAGGAAAAAAATCGAATCTAGTTCTGGTCTTCGAGGATTATACTTGTAATAGATTTGAATAGGACAGCTCATACGAAATCTTTCTAAGATTTGGAAAAGGTTTCATATTCAATAGCGTCGTTAAGCGCGCCTGTAACACTACAAGTGACAATTCAATAATTAATATGTTAAGACTTTAAAGATATAATTATGTGTTTAATAAATTTATTAAATTATCATTTTCCATTTCAAAATCTCTCTAAAAAGAGAGAGAGAGTCTCTCTTATTGGATGCAAACGTAATTCAAAAATATTAAAACATCCTTTTTTATTTATTTGTAAAATAAAATACAAATAAATTGAAAAAGCATGAAGCCTTATTATGAGGCGAGGGGGGAAGAGGGGGAGGTGTGCTTAAACTAATTATCAATTTTAAATCATAAATCATAATCGAAACTAGTTCCCTGTTTTTTTGTATATCACGGAAAACTCGTAAATTGCTGTATTATGTACAGAAATCAATATGTCGGCGTGTGCGCAACTTTCACTGTCATGTTTTAAACTACATTATTACACTCACGATTGAACTTCATAGCGGTTATTGAAAGTGATAGACTGGTTTTGATGCTGTTTTTATTCTGAGGATAGAAAACTTGTCTTGAAATTTTTCAAGGTTTTGAATACCTAATATTTTTTATGTATTATACTGTATATTAAATATAATAACTGTATATTACAATAGTAACATACAGTTTATGAAGTATTTTAATCTTCTATAATAAGTAATTAATTAGATAAAAAACTTTCATAAACTGAATATTTTTTTAATTACTAACTAATAGATATATGGTTGAGTAGGAACATAAGTAGACCCTGAATTAACTTAGGATACTTTTGCCGGAATACTGAAACGCAACTTAAATTTAAGTACAACTTAAACCCATCCGATTTGACAGTTCGCCAAAGTTACGTTATCAAAATTACGAGGCTTAAGGCGTGCTTAAATTTAATTTGCGTATCAGTATTTGGCCGTTTATCTCGTGCTTTATTAGCGAAAACTACGTCAAAAAAACTCGAAACTCGTCTATTTCTATTGAAAAAAAAACATCTAAACATAAACATAATATGATTAAAATAAAATAACAGTAAATGTCGTATCGTGATCCCAAGTAATAGTAATTTGTCTAACTGTTCGATTTCCGCTAAAACTACTACGCTATAATGTGACCAGTTTTGAAAGGATGTAGCTTTATGGTCCGATGTATCCGATTTTACGATCACTTTAAACCATTCGAATGTGTTTAATAATAACTAGCTGTTGCCCGCGACTTTGTACTCGCTAATTCGCGATTGAATCAGCTAGCAAAAGAATATATTGTATAGATTTCTTTATAAATAATGTTTATAGTTTAAGTAGCTGTTGCCCGCGACTCCGTCCGCGTGGACTTTCATATAAACTTCGACCACCCCTTATAACCCTTTTTTCCAGTTAAAAAGTAGCCTATGTTTTATCTCAGGTCCTCTAGTCCATCTGTGCAGCAAATTTCGTTCTAATTGGTTCAGTAGTTTTAGCGTGATGGAAAGACAGACAGATAGATTTACTTTCGCATTTATAATATTAGTGTGGAAGTATGGGCTACAAAAAAGGAATAACAGACGGACACCCCAATTTCTATACATATAATGTATTAAATTAAATAGATTATATTTAATATATTCTCCATACCACAGGTGGTAATGTACCAAGTTGTAATGTGTGCCAACTATGACCATTTAAAAATCGTAAAATATCTAATTTGCTAAGCAATATTTTTTATTGGCTATTTCTAAAGATATTAACCAGTTTATATCACGTTATTAAATTGACATTAGGACTAAAATATTTGTATATATTATAGTATCTACTAATTAAAATTCTAATTAAGTCTTAAATATATGTTTAATTTTGATATATACATATATAATACTGCCCGTTGCTCGCGACTTCGTCCCGTCGATTACTTTTTCCATGATTTCTTCGCTCTTATTAGTCGCAGCGTAATGTTATGTAGCCTAAAGCCTTTCTTTGGTAAATTGTCTATTCAATAAAAAAAGAAATTTTCAATTCGAACCAGTGGTTCCTGAGACTAGCGCGTTCAAACAAACAATCAAACAATTTATTCAGCTTTATATATTAGTATATAGATAATATAGATATCAGATGTATGTTTTAAGTGAGGTCAAATTTCTTAATAGCTTTATTAATGGAGTTAAATTGTATGTGATTATTGTGGTATGATCTAAATATATGTAGATATATCTTCTATAATGTAACATTTTGTATTTCATTGTTTTACATAACAAAAAATTACTAGAACATATACAATTCAATACAACTTTGAATCTTCATAGTTAAAGAAAGTGCCATTGCAAACACAAGGGCATTTTTTGCCTTTTACTCTTTGTAAATCAGGCGACTAGCCACTTCATCTAACCATTGACTTAATAAACTCTTTCGTTTCCAGACATCAGACAGCGCAGACTTCCTCGCGACACGACCGCACACAGCAGCTGTGATCCCGGGCAAGCCGGCAGCTAACCCCCTTCAGTTTGTGCGCGTGGGTCCCGCTGACCTTGGGTCTAAGGCACGCGAGCAGCTCCGCCGGGCAGAGCTAGCTAAACGCACTGAACCGGCCAGGATCGAGAGGCAGGAGGACTGGCAGTCTGTAAGTACTCAATACTTATTATTAACTAGCCGTTGCTCGCGACTTCGTCCCCGTCGATCTCTTTTGCTATTATTTCTTCGCTCCTATAAGTCGCAGCGTGATGTTATGTAGCTTAAGGCCTCCCTCGATAAATTGTCTATTCTATAAAATAAGAATTTTTCAATTCGAACCAGTAGTTCCTGAGATTAGCGCGTTCAAACAAACTAACAAACTCTTCAGCTTTATATATTAGTATAGATTAGTATAGATATAATAATAGTAATACATTTCCCTTAAAGGCCGTCAAATCTCGTGGTACTAAGAGTGCTTATGAGCAGCGTTGATCACTTTTAACTTGACACACCAGCTCGTAGACGTCCCGTTAAAAAAGAAATATGATGGTCTAGGTACGCCATGTATAAATAAATATAAAATAAATATATATTATATACTCATTCACAGTCCTACAAAAAGCTAAAGAGTGCCTTAACTTCTTGTTGTAGCTGTTCTAAGTGTTTGCATACTTACTTAAAAATCTGTGATGGAACTAAAATAACCGATATAGTTCAGACTAAAGTGGTTATTAAGATGTCATGGTAAAAATGCTACAATAGAAATCCTTCCCTTTTGAAGCTTATTATTGATTTTTTGAAAGATAATGTAACTAGTCTTTAGATACGCTTAGTTAATAAATACGTCATTTAATCACTTCAATTCAATAATAATAATAATAAATATTTTCAGGACATTTATACACAGCGCCATCTAGTTCCAAGCTAAGCAGAACCTTGTGTTATGGCAGCTAGATTACGGAATAAATTACTTATACTACTGACTATTACTTACTGACTACTGTTACAAATTTGACATAATTAGACCAGAACAATTTGCGTTTCAAAAGAATAAATCGACGACATTAGCCATTTACACCCTATTTAAAACAATACTAACTAACTTAAATAACAATAATTTGACTACTGGACTTTTCTTGGACTTGACAAAAGCTTTTGATCTTGTATCGCATGACCGACTTACTGACAAAATAGAATCCTTAGGCATAAGAGGACCGACCTTGGACTGGATAAAAAGTTATCTCACAAATAGACAACAGTGTGTAGCAATATCTAAACTAAATGACAATAGAGAACGAATCACCTACCACTCTGACTTTAGATATAATAGATGCGGCTTACCACAAGGCAGCGCACTTTCTCCCATCCTCTTCACTCTCTACTTAAATGACATAACGACCTGTATTCAACATAAATGCGTTCTCTATGCCGATGACATATCTATAATTATAACATCAAATAGAAACAACGGTCTATCGTCACACAGTAATGACATAAATAGAGCAACTGACACTATAATTAAATGGCTTGATGAAAATAACTTAAAGATAAACCTAAGCAAATCAAAATATATACAATTCAATAAATGTTACAATACTAAATATAACTTTGAACTCAACATTGATAAAATACAAGAAACCCATGAACTTAAATTTTTAGGTGTAATCATTGACGACAATATAAACTGGAAACTGCATACTGACAATTTATGTAATAGACTAAACTCATTCGCGTACGCTATTCGCCACCTAAAAAAAGTAACAAATTTATCAACAGCGCTTCTATCATATCGCGGGCACGTAGAATCCCTCCTCCGGTATGGCCTGGTAATGTGGGGAAACAGCACAAACATCAGCAATGTCTTCATAGCGCAAAAACGGTGCATTAGAGCCATGTATGGCATAAAGGGTGATGAATCGTGTCGACCTGTTTTTAAAAAGATGGGTCTGTTGACCTTATGCTCGCTGTATTTGTTTGAAATATGTAAATTTGTACGTAGACATAAGGAATTATTCAAAAAAGCTCACGAAGTCAACAGCAGAACACAGAGAGACCCTAATAAACTTGTTTTAATAGAACACCCTAAGATTCTTAAATATAATAAAAACGCAGTTTTTATGTGTGTAAGCGTTTATAACAAGATACCAATAAATTTAAAACAAAACCCCGACAATATATTTTTGACAAAATTATACAAATGGCTGACTAATAAATGTTTTTATTGTATAAAGGAATTTTTTGACAATTAATTAAATTGAGGACATAATAATGTATTTCTGATAAAATATAAGTTTTGCATGCTGTATAAAATGCGGCTAAACATGGTGCATGTTTCATCCAAAATGTATATAACATATTTTTCCGGTAGTTGGTCAACAACCCATTGTAAAATTAAAAATCAATAAACATAATTTTATTTTACCTTCATTGCATACAAATTGATAACTAAAGCGTGTCTAAAGAAATGTTACTATACCACCCTCACCACCTTGACAGCTGGCAGTCGAGCACAGTGCGTTTTCGCAGAAACTTTTTGCCACGTACGACCATCCTATGGAATCAGCTTCCTCATGCAGTGTTCCCGAACAAATACGACTTGGGGATCTTCAAAAAAAGAGCGTACCTATCCTTAAAAGGCCGGCAACTCACTCGTGACAACGCGAGTGCTCATGGGCGGCGCTGATCACTTAACATCAGGTGACGCGCTTGCTCGTTTGCCCCCTATTATATAAAAAAAAAAATGTAACAAAGCAAAATATTGATACAAATGATATCTCGCACATAGCATGTACCGTGCAATGATAATGGCCTACGAAATGTCAGCCTTCCGGGAAATTCCACATTAGCCGTTTTTCCTTGACATTAAGAATGGTTTGCAATTAAAAACGTTTTAAATTGGCGATCGTTAAAGTGATGCTCGCTTCAAGAATCTGATCGACTTCCTTTTTATTGTTTTTGTCTGGTCGAAGTTCGGATTGCATTTTTAATTAATACAATTGCTTTTTAAGTTACTGCCATTAAGGAAAACTGATTAAATGGTCCTTTAGTTTTAACATAATGCGCTTTCTGAAAAATAATGTTATACTATTCCGCTTTCCTAGGTAGGTTCCTTTGGTAGGTAACGGCAAATGACCGATATCGTTTCCAATCAATCTCCGCTTTGGTTATGTGATCTATCCATACTTATATTATAAATGCTAAAGTAACTCTGTCTGTCTGTCTGTCTACACAGATGGTCTAGAGCCTGAGTTAAAACATTGGCTACTTTTTAACTGGAAAAAAGGATTATAAGGGGGGGTCAAAGTTTATATGAAAGTCCACGCGGACGGAGTCGCGGGCAACAGCTAATAAAAATATATGAGGAAACGTGGAATTGCCCCTTACTTGAAATAAAAAATAATATAATTCTAAAGATACCCATTTCATGTGCGTCTGTATAAAGAACTAATACTGCAAAAACGAAATCTATTTTAAGAGCTGCAAAAAATAAAGACGAAACGGAAACGCGTAGAATTCTACATTCAGTCGGATTACGTGGCGGACATTTTTAATTGTAACCTTGGGACTTTCTTCATTACATCATTCTTTCATTATGGCCCGCGGTTTTACCCGCGTAGTTTCCGTTCCCGGTGCAACACCGGGATATAAAGCAACCTATGTGCTAATCCAGGGTATATCTATCTATCATACCAAATTTTAAATAAATCGGTTCAACCGTTTTTGCGTGAAAGAATTACAAACATACATTGTCACAAACAAATTTATAATATTAGTAGGACAGTAGAAATAATATATATTTTTTTCTTATTTAAAAATGCCTGAAGTTCAGTCTCTAATGGGATAAAGAGACACGTCACAGAACACAATGATTTCTTAATTCAACTAACATATGAGATACCATTAATGATCAGAACGTAATAAATATTACGCTCAATAGATAAAGAATATCACTTGAAAACCATAACCTGACTTACATTAACAAAAAGGCCTGTTCTAACCGTGGGATCGTCAACCACATCAATAAAGATATCACAAGAGATAGGCCATGAAAGACTTCAGTACTGTAATTATTTAATTAAGGCTAATGTTCAAATTATCGTATCCTCTCGTCTCCAGCAGAATAGCATTAACACGCTAAACGAGGAAAGCTAGGTGAAAGCCTAGGTCAACGAATGTTGGGAAATTTTGTATAACTACTTATTGATTTTCTCCAGACCACTACCTTTTTTGGGGTCTTAGTTGCAAGAAAAAAATTTGATATTATATCATATTTACTTTCCAATATGAGCACGATTTCCCAAGTTACGATATTTGGATACAGATTTGTATAAAATTATTGACATACAAACAAATCTTTATAATTAGTATTTTACTATACATAGTAGATATTTGGGTTTTACTCTCGTAATTCTAGTTCCCGGAGCGATCCTTTGTCAAAACATGGCGTGTATCTAATCAAGGGTGTAATCTACCTGTATAGAAAAATCCATCCAAATCCCTACACTAGTTTAAGAGTAAATCTTCAACAAACATACACATATCCTCACAAACTTTCGCGCTCATAATATAAATAGGATGGTTTTCACAGCGCATAACATAAAACTTGGGTGTAACAAAACGTTGTATAAAACAGTAGTTGCCGTGTTTTTGCATCGAGAGCTATTACGATGAGATGGCATTATGCAATTCACATTTGCAATGCACATTCCGATGCCGTAACTACACTTAGTTGGTCTTAATGTTTTTCAATGCTAGAAAGAATTTACTTGGAAATCAATTTTATTTTTACTTAATGTCGTTTTAAAAAATATATTTCACTATGTAGTAAATATAAAATATACTTTCTCTGTCCCTATATCCCTATGTACCTATGCTTAAATCTTTAAAACTACTCAACCGATTCTCATGCTGATTTTTTAATAGATAATGTGATTCAAAGCAAAGATGTATATGCGAGCAATACCGAGGCGGGTCGTTAGTTATGTTATGTAATTTAACATTAATTGATGAAATTCGTGTTAGGTACCCACATGGTGACATTGTACGATTGGTTCCAGAACCTAGACAATTGGAAGTCATCCCGACGGAAGCGCGTGGAACACATCATAGAACGGTGCGTGGAGGTGAAGCGCCTGGAGACGGAGACCAACCAGCCGCGAGGCAAGTCCAAGACCTTCAACGAGATGCTGGAAGAACGGTGAGTTCGAGAACATTCCTTTCTTCGTCTTGTCCTACTAAAAATGGCGTAAAAGCTCTCTTAAAACTGGGTATTGAAGCGATATGTAAAGGTTCCTAAGGTACTGTAGGGTCGTCTAAAGACTCGACCAAGTGTATCATCTGTTCAGATCGCTAGTAAACGTATGTATCTTATTACATAAGAAAAGTAACCGGGACCCGCAAAGCTCAATATTTAGAAAAAATCTTCTGATGTTTTAACACTTATGACTCACAATAAATAAATGAACCGCGCATCGGGGTAAAACTTTTGCTCTGACCTCTGACTTATTACAGAGTTTACCACGTTCTAACAAACAAACTAGTCTTACCTTTTTATAGTATTAGCACTCAGTACAAATAAAGTGTGAAGCGGTAACAAAAACACGTATCGTTTGATCCGGAGTTTAAATCGATTTGCAGAGCAAAAACTACAAAAGCAAGGTTTGATCGCAAATGTCGGTCCTACGTAATAAAGCTTGCATGAT
>JADANM010003353.1:7984455-8002519 GCA_026213755.1 Eurema hecabe | reverse complement strand
GCGGATGTAATGTCGAAAATCGACGTTTCACGTTGGCACATAGCTGTTAACTAGTCCCGTAATGTAATGTTTCGTTGCGATTCGGTTATTATTGAGATAAATTGGGCAAAAGTAGTTAAGTCTAGGAAATATGTCTATTTTAGTGTTACGATAAGTGGTAAGTTTTCTCGTATGTATGGATTGATAGTCTTTAATCGATATAAGAGACTGTTGGCTGATTTCTTATTTTTTTTTATAACATAGGGGGCAAGCAGGCGAGCCTCCTGATGAAAAGTGGTCATCGCCGGCCATCAACACTCGCGGAGTTTGACAGCTCTAGATCTGTGGTGCCGGCCTTTTAAAAATATTTATTTAAAGTTCTTTAGCATTTTATGGTATGTACGAGTATATAAATTGTTATTCTTGAATCTTAAATTACTTGTATTACGTATGAATGGAATTGTATATACTGCTTAATATTATAAATGCGAAAGTTCGTGAAGGTGTATGTCAGTATGTTTGCTGCTTTTTTACGCAAAAACAACTGATTGGGTTTGGATGATTTTTGGCATGCAGGTGGATTAGACCCTAGATTAGCACATACAATACTTTCTATCCTGATATTGATAAGGAAACGCGAGCTACGTATGTAAAAACACATGGCGCGCCTAGCAATTCCATAGTTAAGATTAAAAAGTTCCATAGTTAAGGTATATGTTCACGTTTTAGGTTTTGTACAGATATTATTTTCAGGCATTGTTCATGTTTAAGGTATAAGGTACCTAAATACCGTAATCATAGTGAAACTATCATCTATGAAGCCCAAAATTAAAGCCACACTGACCTACAAAGCGATTCAAATACCCAGCCGTAAAATTGATCAGGAAACGTGATTGTCGCACTTGACCCCAATGCGACCGGCTGTTTCGCTCCAATTATAATATCACCCTTATTAGAATAACAATAGATGTATTACCCATACAAAATTGAACCTTATTAATAATACATATAGTTTAATGTCATTCAACGAGATTGTAAGACGCAAGGCTTAGCGCAAACGTAACGTTTAAAGAATAGATAACGGTATTTTTTGAAAAAACCGGTTATTTTGTATAAAAACTGGATATTGAAACTCGTAATTTTCATTGGGATATAACGGTTAGCTAATATCTCGTCAAGATTTTTGAAAAGTATATTTAAAATTAATCGTAAACACGCAAAGATGTTCGTTTAAACTAGTGAATGTTGAAAGGCCATTTATTAGACTCATCTTGTTAGTTTTAAAACAGTCAAAGACAAAAGTATCTTTAGTCAACTAGGCTACATATTATACTTACACTTTTGAATCATCATAGTATTACTAAACATTTACCACCGGTTCGGAAGGCAGTTTTTACAGAGAAGAACCAACATAAAACTCTGATAGTTGCTCTTTACAAGTCTCTTATATAGAAGTACTGTATGTATGATAACTGACATCATATACTCTTAAATATTTTTTTACTTTTAATTCCTCATACATTCGTAATTATTTGGTCATACAAGGTAATGTTAAAAATAACAAAAGAAGAAAGAAAAAAAAACTCTTTCAAATAAAAAACTAAACCGTCTTATAAATTAAAATTTCTACCTAAACTTACGTAAAAAAAAATGTTTCATACAAATAAAAACGAACCACTTTCCTACATATCACGCCGTAAACATTTCAAAATAAGATCGGTCGTGACGCGAGACGCGTTATCAGATAACAACACAGTGATCAATCACAAATGTGACCCCAATCAAGGTCCCCGATCTATGCGGAATTGCATTGTTAGCAGTCTTACTATCTGAACGGCTTTTAGGCATGAATTAGGACAGAATTTATATCAGAGACGTATAACAATCAGTCCGCCGTAAGTGAAGCCAAAGCGGTATGTATACACGCACACAAGCCCACCGATAATGTTGTAAAATTTACCCTATAAATGTGGACAAATTTAAATCTATCAAAACATACGAATTTTGATACGTTGTATGTAGGTAGACAAAATTGCCTAAGTTGAAATGGCTTCACTCTGCGTGCTCATAAGGCGGTTGTATTATTATATATTAATTATTAATCTATGAGTACAGAATAAAACAAACATTTTATAATACGAATATTGACAGTTGTATCAAAATTTCTCCTTTTTGTATCGTGAGAAATAATTTTGCGGAAGCGCGCTCAACAGAACATTTCGTCGCGACCCACTTGCTCAATAGTTCTCAGGGCAATTACTATATAGTACGCGTCACGAATCTTTAGCGCTGAACGAAACCTGCGCAGAAGTCAAAAATAAGGTATCGAGGTAACGGCGCGGCGCGCGGGGCGCGTTTACGTCGGGTGCGCGAGCGTTGATTGGTTGTCCCAGTCGTGTTGTCTTTCTCGCCTCCAATACGTCAATTACGAGCGCGATTCTACCGATGTGCAGCTATTCTCGTCCAACGCTAAACATAAATGACGCCTACTATACCTACTTGAGTATCAAAAACAATCAATAAATTTAAGGACGATATTAATGTTTACTATTTAGGCGTGTCTTATTAAAATATACAAGCATATATTTAAACCTAAGCAACATAAGACATTCAATTTTTAACCGACTTAAAAAAAGGAGGAGGTTCTCATAAACGATTAAAATTCTTAATCTATATACGATATATTTTATCAAAATTTATTTGAAAAATAGAAATACTTAAAAAAGACCCTTACGTTGAACTAACTTTTAAAAAGACAACCTTGAACCAAACCCTTTTCCTATGATATATCATCGTACCTACTTACACAAAAAGTTTGTAAGGATTTCACGCAAAAACTACTAAATAAATTTCGATGAAGTTTAACATGCATGTAGACCATACTCTAGAGTCTAGATTTACATAGGATACTTTTTTGGGGACAAAAAGGATTAAAACGAGGGCGTGGCGTTTAAAGCTATTTTGGTGGTACATTTTTTCATTATAAACAACTTTCATGTAAGCCAAGGATATAGTAAATGTCAGTCGGTTTTGATGTGCCTACCGTGGTCGTGGCAAGGTCAGTCCCTTTCACTGTATAGGAAACTATATCTATAGTCTACAACTAGCTGTGCCAGCGACTTCCCCCGCGTAGAAAAGTGACTATGTGCAGCATTTTTGAAAATGCCTAACCCGCGCCAACAAACGTTCAGCGAGTTCAACGTGATTCTTTAAATTGCCATAACTTTTTATCAACCGATTGACATGAATTGAACACTAAATGTTAAGTGAAGGTTACCACAATATATCATTGAAACCCCCATCTAGATAGGATAAGCCGTTTCTGAGATTAGCGTGCACAAACAAACAGACAAAAATTCCAAAAATCATTGTTTTGGGTTCTATTACGTTAATAAAGGTCTCCTATAATATTTTTTCTCATATATTTTCCATGTACAGACAGCGACTCGTTACGTTTTTATTATATGTATAGATTAGTCGCGCCCTTCGTTCTTTCGTTTTCTTGCGTTCCTAAGGCCCTTTTGTATAGTGGGGAAATATTCAGGATACCCATGGACCTAGGAGAAAGGACCACGGGTTATGTCCAAAACACCGCTGTTTTCTGTTCTTCCGCAGCGAGTCGGGATCCCGGGTACCTTAGCAGACTCTTCCGCGAGTACCAATGGCCCTCCCTACATTAATTATTTATTATAATGAAAATTAAATTATATTTGGATGGCACCTATTATAGCTATAGAAATAAAAAAGGTACACGTTAAAAGCACTACAGTAGAGTATTTTTTGTTTGTATACCTACCTAATGTATGAATACCTTTGGAATTTCTGAACCGATTAATGGTAGAATGCTACATCCTATTATAGACTTACATTTAATGTTCTACTAATATTATAAATACGAAGTATGTTTTTATATATGTATTTTTGTTGCTCTATCATGCAAAAACAACTGAATCGATTTGGATAAAGTTTGGAAAACATAAAGATTAGACACTAGATTAGATTGGTTTGTTCCTTCACCCAAAAACGGCTGAACCGATTTAGTTGAAATTTGATATGTAGCTAGTTGATACCCTGGATTAACACATAGGATACTTTATATCCCGGTATTGCCCCGGAAGCGGGTAAAACCGCTGGGCACAGCTAGTTTGCAATAAATACCTTTTTTTATTAATAACGACAGACCGCATTTTCGCATACGTTTAACATTTCAAGTCGTGCAATAAAAATATTTAAAATGTTGTCAATTTCTTGATTTCCTGGTTCGGTTAATTAAACTTATGTGACAAGCGGATGTTTATTTATGCCTAAAGATTATAATAAATTTAAAAGTATGGCTACAATTATTAATAATAAGTTTTGTATTAATAATATTAAGTCAAATACGTAGATTGCACATGCTTTTGAATATTTAAAAATTCTTAAAATTGGTACAGCCAATTTCCGAGTTACAAACATTTAGATTTAGATACACAATACACGCATATATATATAAAACGTGCTTAATATTCAGACTTCAATTAATTTCAATTATTTTTGTATAATAATTTCAAAATCTATTTACTACATACAAACAACATTACAAACGTATAAATTATATTAATTTTCATAAACAACTAAGCGATAACCGGGACCGCTCTTTATTTCTCAACAGAGACTAAAATATCAGCCAAAATCAAGAATAACATTAACAAAGATTTACCTAAATTAATGTTCCAATGTGTAATTAAAAATAATTTTTATACTACAAAAGCAACTGCCTTTTAAAAAGCTCGCTTCCTACCTATTTAAAAAATCCCAAAAAGACAAAGAAATCGACTCCTGACATTTGCATACAACCTTGAAGGTCGCTCAGAATGTCACGTAGGTACATTTGTCTATATATTACTGTGATATGTAGGCTTTATATAAAATACTATCGATTAGACCCGGCTTCGCTCGCATATATTCTGCATGTATTATACATATAAACCTTCCTATTGAACTACTCTAGGTATTAAAAAAAACGTACGAAAATTCGTTGCGTAGTTTTAAAATAAAGATTTAACCATACATAGGTATAGATGAGAGAAAGCGAGTTTTTTTTTTACTGTCATCTGTTCTGCGCACTATGTGGCCTGTCCATTGGCATTGGCACTTCGACTTAATATCGGTAACTTTAGTCCGTCTCCGGATGTTTTTTACTATTTAAGATAATGAATGTGTATGAAAATTGTATTAGTCTAGTAGTATTTCAATGTTTTAAATATGTTAAGATTTCATTCTAAATATATATAACTAAAAATCAAAAAAGGAATGATGAAATAGCTTACTTATATTTAATATAAGACCAAACTTATTTTAAGGATAAAAAAGCGAATTAAAAAACACGTAACCGGAACTATCTCTATTTAACTAAAGGGGTTAGGTTATCCGTTCGGATATCCTTTGTGGTTACTAAAGACTACGGATACTAAAGACCCGTTGAACCCATACATGTGTTTGAAATATAATATAATACATGATATTAACACGTTTAATTTGTAAATCATTACATAGTATACAACAAAGTCAGTTTTGTCTGTCTGTCCTGTGTCTATGTTTGCTTTAACTATGTTTTGTGTTGGCGGAGTGTGTTCTGCATGATACTCTTAGAAATAAGTTATTTATATATTTAGGTATAATCAGGCTTAATGTCGGTGCACTGCAAACAGTGTTGGCATATCCGGCATCAAGCCAGGCAAAATTGTTATTTAGATTTTTAATCGACATATATAAATAATTTGTAATTATTGTAATTTTTTTGATGATGGGGCTGACATGGCTTTAGAGCTAAAAGCCCTAAAAAAATAAAGATTAAAAAAAAACTATGTATTGGTAAAATTGTTACTTTTGAGCTAGATATAGGTGTTTTAGAAACAATATTTTTTGAGGTTCAAAAGACCTCAAACCCGCAGTAGTGAAGTTTAATTTTGCATCGAAAAGACCTCAAACGCACTGGCTGAGAGTCCGTCAAAAATGGCCTCGCAGTTAACGTGTTAAATTAAGAATTACAAACATCTTTCACACTAAAATTACTGAATGGATTTGGTTAAAATTGTGCATGCAGATAGATTAGATCCTGGAGTAACACATAGGATACTTTATATCCCGGTATTGCCCCGGGAACGGGAACTACGTGGGTGAAACTACATCGCACGTCTAGTTGTATGTAAATTCCCTTAGTATGCGACAGTTTTGTAGCGAAAGGTGGGTGCGGACGACCTTCGAAAAGTCACCTTATTGCTTGATTATGCATTGACTTTTTGTTTTATTACTTTATATATTAATCAGTATATTTAATTTATTATATTTTCATTGTATATTGTATGGCACTTTATATTTATAACATAAAAAAAGCTCCTTATTATAACTATGTAGGTACATTTCACAATATTATTTCATTTATTACTAGCCGTCTCCAGAAGATTTATCCGTATTTTAACATATATTATACAGATAAGCCTTCCTCTTGAATCACTCTATCTGATAAAAACCACATGTAAATAAGTCGCGTAGTTTTAAAGATTTAATCATACATACGTACAGAGAGAAGCGACTTAGTTTTATACTATGTAATGTTTTCTTAACACATTTCTACGGTAAGGTAGATACAGAAATACTTTTCCTTTGTAAATAGATATTTACAAAGGAAAAGTATTTCTGTCTAATGTATAATGTATCCGTTCCCTTGTTACTATAATACAATCTCTAGTTAGCTTGGAACTAGATAGCGCTGTGTTAAAAGCGTAATAAAGTATTTATTTATTTATATGTAAAAATACACATTAAACGATTTGCATATAAAAAATACTGTAACGGTTTCAGGCATGTCACCAAGGGTTTACGTAGTCATAAATGGTTTATTTATGAGGCTCGTAAAATCGTGAGAAACCGCAGTACATGAAGATATTTATGAAGACATCTTTAAAGATATTTTCGCGTACTTTATTAGGAAGCATTAGACGACAGATATTAAGAAAAAAAAACATGTTAACAAGACCCGAATATCTTTAAGATTTAAACAAAATTATTAAAATAAACCTACTCAATTTTTCGATATAATCGACGCATTTATATTAATATTTCTTATATTCATATACATACTGTATGTTATTTTATTTTATTTAAAAAATCATTTTTTTTCCCCCGATGAGGAACGCGGTATCGCGAGAATTTCCCAGTGATAGAAAAGGGTAATGCAAAATTGGGAACAAAAATCATTCACAATATACGTCTTCATATAACCGTAGTACTAAGAACGCACTTCACTGATATGAGCTAAAAACATAGGCTGTTCAAGTACAGATAAGGAAAGATACTCTGAACGGTAAACACTACTCCTACGTTAAAAGGAAAAGTCTAGAACTAAACAGTTCAATGACCCGGCGAGTTACGAACGTCCAAATAAAAAGCGAATATATAATTATACATTACTCTATTGAAAATGAAACGGCCAGCGTCACTAATCATTGCAATACCGCTCAATGTATTTAAGAAATAGTTGGGTTTTTGCTCCGTCTGAATTCGATACACATTTTTAAGCAACGAACTGTTGATACAAAAACTGTTTAGATCCGAAGCGAATAGTATGTAGGTCATTCTTGCCGAGTTGTTTGTTTGAGACGTTGTTAATGGCAAATGTGGCTTTGATTTAGATAAGCGATTTGCTGCGAATTTATTGCCAAATAACGCACTAGGTTTATCTTTAGATTTTCGATCTCTTTGATAGCTATGTGATCCTGGTACCTATTTTTAATACATAACTAAATCTACCTTAATTAATTAATAAAAAAATCTACTTAATAATAAGTAATATCTTAATATTATTAATTAGACGGTCAATATTCGAGTAAAATTGAGATAAAATAGCCTTGTCATTCCGTTTTTGACCAGGCTTTATCTACAGATTCGTGTGCAAATATGTTTTCTTTATGTCGATCTATTTTCTTTTTTATTTTTTATTGTCAACTATACTAGTGTTACTTATTAGTGTTTTGTACTTAATAAGGTTTTCGTATTATATGTGGTAACACGCCTAGTTTGCTGAATATATATTTGACTTATAGGGTAACTTGTCTTAAAGAGAAGACTATTATAGTGATAGCTTTAGCGTTCTTTAGCAGCTTCAGCCTAGTTAATGTTATACTGATAGTTTCAGCATTCATTAGCAGTTTTAGCTTGTATGGACGGTATAGGTCGCGTCACGAATGTTTAGCGCTGGACAAGAATAGCTGCGCATTGGTAGAATCGCGCTCGTAATTTACGTATTGGTGCGAGAAAGACAACACGACTGGGGAACCAAACCAGTCCTCTCGATACCTTATTATTGACTTTTGCGCAGGTTTCGTTTAGCGCTAAAGATTCGTGACGCGACCTAGAATTATAGTACATATAATGAAAGTGATACTTACAGCTTTAGAGTAACCGCTCCCCGCACTCCCGTCTGAGGAGTTGCTGAGTCGCCGCTCGGTGGAGGCCGGCGGCGACCACGTACTCCCACTATCCGATGGCATTATCACTTCACTGCACTACACAACACTACACGACCGCCCGCTGTCCATTGTACCTGCAACCAAAATGTGATAATTAGTTTTCCTTGTAAGGTTAGCAGCTTACGACAGAGCTGACAAACTCTGCAAGTGTTGTAGGGCATTGATGAACATTTTCCATCAGAACGCTTGCTTGTTATAAATAAGTCAATTTTTGGTCGACCTTGAGATAACTAATGCTTGTATATAAGCATCTAGCTATCTATCTTACTGTCTTTCTTAATTACTGAGAAGGATATAGGTGAAATGGCAAAACGACAAACAATATCTATTTGCATAGACAAACATTGGCTCACGGTTCCTTCAATGAGATGGTTTAATTAAAGCTAGAAGTTTTAGTCTTACAACTTAGATTTAAAACCTATATAATAATACTACCAAGGATATTAACAAGTTTATAAAGCGTTCAATTACGTTTGGTTCCGACGCAAAAGAAAATTATAAAACGGTATTGTCTTTATAACAAAATATGAAAATATGGATTATGCATCCTACAACTTTGTAGAAGCACTTTAGCTTCATGATTCAGATTGCAGAGGAGTTTTATTATCGCATAGATAAGATTATTCATATATAAAAACAAGATAAGCATATATTGTGAGCGCTTATCTATCGAAATTGATACTATATTTAGTAAGCAGGAAAACGAAATGCTATTCATTTTGTTTCCAAAATTACTGACAACTAAGAAATTGTTTACTCAATAAGTTTGAAAACGAGAGAATAATCTAATATTATTAGTAACTAGCTGTTGCCCGCGACTCCGTTCGCGTTTACTTTCATAAAAAATGTATTCCCGTGGAAACAGGATAAAAAGAATCCTATGTCCTTCTCCTGGTTCTAAACTACATCCCCACCAATTTTCAGCCAAATCAGTAGAGCCGTTATCGAGTTAATTTTTTTTTTTTTTTTTTTTTTTCTTTCTTATATTTTATAAATATATATATATATATATAGATATATATATTTATAAAATATATGAAATACTAATTCTACCAATGCCCTATTTAAGAGTTAAGATATTTGATTATTTTTAATGTTTTCATTAAATTTTCTTTCCAAACTACTCATTGAAGAGTCTGTGAAGTCAGTAAGACAGAGTCCGATATAATGGTTCTTTCTCATTTTTTCTTTCTAATAAAGGTATGATGATTAACGTCCAGGTGACGTAAATTTTAACAAAATCCATGTTTTTGACAAGTTCACTATACTATAAGTACTGTAAGAATAACGCAACAAGATACTTCTTGTAGTTGAAATAAATAAATAAACATTAGCCAAGTCTTGAAGTTTTTCGTTCACTTTCATTGTGCATTTACGAGAAATAATGAGGTAACGCGGTGTTAGCGGTAATTAAGCATAGCTTCCTATTGTTACTTCGAAATTAGTTTTTATGCAACAATTGCGCGTTATTTTTACATAAACGTTTCGTCATTTGAATTGACAATGGGTAGGTTTTTAGAAATTCAAAGTTATAGTAACCGAAAGTAAAATTAAGTATTGTAATGTAGTTTTTTTAATAACTTTAATGTTTTTAAAATATTTTGACGTAATGCTATTAAATATAATTTATGTATATAGAATTTTAATAGGGACGAATTGGGTTATATAAAATATAGTACATATTTGTGATAAATAGGTATATACCTATAAATAAGTGTCTGTAACCCGCGGCGTTGCTTGCAAAAACCATTTAACAGTTACGAATAATCTTCTACTAATAAAAATATTTCAATATCGATACAGTAGATAACAATTACCTATACCACAGATAATTACACTCACAAACAATTTAAAAATACTAGTACAGAAATACAAATAGAAGATATGTTTCAATAGATATGTCAGTAAACAACAAAAAAAAACATATCAAAGAATGTTAATATCCAATACTATGGTAATATTAGCCTTGACTTTTTATATTTACTTACACATACATAACACTTTAAAACATACACGAATACATACAAAGCGAATGACACAAACAGCAAACACGAACCACTTGAAATCCTTATCTGATAACACTTGACACACCACTTATTTCGAAATTAAAACGAAAAAAAAATTACCATAGATTCACGGTTCGAAAGAAGGTTGAGGCGCTAATCGTCGAATATTTATAAATATATTTATAAATCGCGATAGCGTCCGTCCGCTGCGGAGGTTGGGTCTCGACTGAGGTTAGAATGTTCGTTGTCGAATTCGGGATCGTAACGCGAGATTTACGTCGATAACGACGATCGATACCTTGTATAATGTGTTTGTACGTAATAATATAATTAATGCAAAAGTTTTGATGATGTTTTTTAAATCTATACTAATATTATAAAGAAATAAAGTATGTGTTTAAAATTGTAAGGGGTAATCTCGGGATCTACTGAACCGATTTTAAAAATTCTTTCACCCATATAAAGCCACATTATTGCTGTGTGTCATAGATTATATAATATAATAAAGTTACAAAAATAAAAAAAGGATTATTAACATTATGCTATATAGAGCAAAATAGATACTAAAAAAACGTGTGACCATCCGTGAATAACATTGTAAGTTGCATTATTGCTTTAAATATTACATAGTATGAAACAAAGTCGCTTTCTACTGTCTATCCCTATGTATGCTTAAATATTTAGAAACATTAGTCTTTATTGTTTAAAACAAATTGAAAATGAGATCTCTTGTTATTTTTAATCCTTTTGCTCTACTCCGAATAACATCTAAGTCGATTTTGCGACGAACTAATGTTCGATACCATTCTTTATTAGAGTAACAAAGCTCTATAACTCGATAAGCGGCATCTAAATTTTTATATATCGACTACGATTGCATTCGGAGTAGACTTTCTGGTTTTTTTTATCCCATTATTGACACAGGATGGCAGACTGCGAGTCACGACTTGTTTATAATATTAAAAAGAATTAACTCGTTGGTAGGTAACGATTCGTCACCCCATTATTGAGATTATATCAAATGACGTTAGCTGATAAATTCCAGCATTGTAACACTATTGTGATGGAATAAATCGATCATTGTTCTATAGAATTGTTTATTTCACATTTCAACATGCTTGTTATACCAACACAAATACACATGGCTAAGTTTTTATTTAAAAAAAGTTTTAATAGCGCTTTTGTTTTGAATTGTTCAATTGACGATGATGTGACGTCTAACATATTTTTAAATTTATGTATGTATATAAAAATAAATTAAATTAATATATATTAAATTTTTAAAACTTTTAATTCACATCCAAACTTTGCGTTTTAGTTTTTTAAATTTTAACATGTCATGTCACAAAAGTATTGACCCCCCCATGCTCCTTGTCACACGATGTCACACTTCGGTGATAACCTCCCTCCCCATTAACGTGTGACGTACTTTGTGGATGGCCCCTAATAAGTAATAATCTCGTCAGAGATTAATCTCCATAAATATTTATAAAATGAATCGTATATTATTACTAGAATCGTAGGCACTAAGCAAACAAATTTAAAAAGATTAATAATATAAATTTTAAACAAAGATCTGTTATTAGACAAAGTATGACATATATGCTTAACTGTTAATAAATTTACGTAATTAACTTTAATAAACCTAATAGTTAATGATCATTTAAAGCGTATTATCAACCGCATCGTTCTGCAAGTACATACTTAAAATAAATTAGTAATTAGCTTAAAACCTTTCAAACAATCAAAGCCTTATAATAATTTATTAATTATTCAATCAGTATGATAATGCTTATTATCTTCTTTGTAAGTAATTATAAGTTATAACTCACAAGTAAAATAATAGTGCTTCATTGATTTTGACTTTTTGTAGTGGCTTATACATACTAGCAAGGTTATCTAGGTTAGGTTATTATATATATAGCAAGGCATATACCCCATGGTTCCCGTTCCCGGGGCAATACCTGGATATTAATTATTATATCCCAATTTAATCCAGTATATTATCTACCTTCATGTCTAATTAGAGGCAAATCCATTTAGTAGTTTTTGCGTGAAAGACAAACAAACTTAGATACATCTTATAAATGTTAGTATATTCGTAAGAAATTTTACGAATGAAGTCAGATGAAGGGCTAGTGCTATATCTATACAATATAATAAGTCTGTCCTTATCTATCATTAGTTTAAGAATAGTCATTAGATAATATAACTAATAACACTGTTATAGTAACCTAAGTCGAAATTGGTATATTTTTGCAAATGATAACTATATTTCTAAGGTTATAAGGCTTACTAGCCCTGACTGCCCGACTGATTAGGAAAAATTAATTGTGTATTTTCCCGCGATAGAACGTAACCCATACATTAATTCAGAATTTCAGTTAACTCCATACTTAATTTTATTAAAATCGCTCCATCCATTTAGACTTCAGAAGTCACAAACACACACACTCGCTTTCGGATTTAATATTAGTGTAGAGTTCAACTTATATAATGTGACTGTTATTAGGTTAACCATACGACTTAGTCTAAATTCTAAAATAATGTTCCTTTCTCAAGTAACAAGGTTCTGTCGGGAAAGTTGGTCTCGAAATTTCGTACAAGGAAACAACAGTGACGTCATAGTTCATTCGTAAGTAAGTATTACTTCCTGATCTTGATACAGCTTTTGTCGATTGTAATTCATAAAATAAATTGTCATTTTAAGTATACTAGGTGTTCCGCGGTTATACGCGTAAGATCTTTTATACTTTAGACATTTTTTTTGCAAAAAAAAAATTAAAGTCGGTGAAGCTAGATTGTAATTAATTTAGTCTATGTTTTCTTAGTTAACATTTCAGTCTAATTTTTAAAAACTACATAATCATTTTATTAAAAAGAAACGAATGAGAATCGTTGCATAGTTTTAAAGACTTAAGCAGAATATAGGTATATAAGGGACATATATTATAAGCATATCATCTAAGGACCGAGAAACTCCATTTCCTGGTACGCTATTGTCCTATTTATACTGACATCGATTCCGCTTCTTGAAATCAGCTGATTGACATTTAGAGTGTATAATGTGATTTATACGTCGATATGTTTCTACGAAACCATTTAAGTCATTGTTAATGCTAAATTGTAAATGTAATTTGTAAAAATTTTACAGGAATGTTAACTAATTACTACATAGTATGAAACAAAGTCGCTTTTTAGCGTATGTTCCTATGCTTAAATGTTCTTCTATCCTGTTGTTCTGCATGCTTAAATCTTGAAAACTACGGAACTGATTTCCATATTATTATAGATAGAGTGATTCAAGAGAAAGATTTATTTATATAATACATACTTAAATGCGAGTAAAACCACACGGCGCGAATAGTAAATAAATAAAAATACTCTTTAAGTATAAAAAGTATCAAATATTCAACACTCGATGTCATACGATCAGGGCTGCCGATAAAAGTAACATTACCGTTTATTTTTATTTTATAACTTATTTCTCGATGTTTCTCAGTATAAGTACAAGGTATCCAATAAATGTTTATTTACGATACTTTTATTGTTAAGCCCAAAACGAGGGTAGTTACTCCTACGTTTATTGCGAAGTGAGGTTTTAAGACTAAATGCCACGAGACATATCTGTTTCTTATTTTCAATGTAATCATGAAACGTATGATTTGATTAAGATTTGGTTTAATGGTATTGTTGTTTGATGCTATATCGAGTTCTCTTAGAATCTAATAATTATAGTCCAGTCCCTAGAGTATTGTAAAAATATATATGTTTGAGTATCGTAATGTGTCATTTCGAAACATCGCAAGACTCCAAAAGTAATTTTAGTTAGTGCACAATTTGATCCTATTTTTGTTTTCCAATAATATGAAATGGAAATTCCAATTATCTAGACCATACATATACCTAACATACCTAATTGTTTTTCAGTTACATTTTAAAAGATTTTTTTATAAGTATAGACAAAACATCTTTAGTCAACTCGCAAACATATAGTACTTTGAATCTAGGAACTTTATAGACTTAATAAGGGTTTTTTTTTAATTTAAAATATGTCGGATAATCTAGGCAGCCCTATTTAGAGTAACTGTCACAAACGGTATATAACGGGACTGCAGCGAGCGAATGGACAGTTTTTCTCTCCTTAGCTTGGAGTTAGAGATTTAGGTCCTTCTACGTTAATACTAGACAAACAAGTCATATCTCACATAGTCAAAGTCAACTATATACACGTAACTATATGTAGCCTAGTAGAATAAAGATTCAACTTATACTTATACTTCACTAGCTGTTGCTCGCGACTTCGTCCCCGTTTATTTTTTGTTCCATTATTTTTTTGCGCCTATTAATCGCAGCGTGATGTTATGTAGCCTATAGCCTTCCTCGATAAATGGTCTATTCAATAAAAAAAGAATTTTTCAAATCGAACCAGTGGATCCTGAGATTAGCGCGTTCAAACAAACAAACAAACTCTTCAGTTTTATATATTAGTATAGATATAGTTACGCTTTTGAATCGTCATCGGTTCGGAAGGCAGTTTCTACAGAGAAGAACCGTCAAGAAACTCTTTTAAAAACAGGATTTTAAAAGAGTTTCTTGACTTTTAACACACTATTTATATAGTGGGGTATCCTTATATTCATTTAGGACTATGGGTTAAATCGGACTTCTATCGGTCAAAATCTCAGTGTTCCGTTAACATTAGCGGGTAACCGTCACAGTTTAGTAATTGTAACAAATACTTCTTATAGTAACGAAACCAGCAATTAATTACAAAATCTTATTATTAATTTTAAAACATGAAAAAGAACGTGGATTTCGATCTCTATAATATTATCTAGAACCAACTGCTATACAATTATTACACCCGGCATTGTATGAGTCATGCTACTCTTGTAGTTCTGAGTACTATTATTATTGTTTTAAGAAAATATCTTCCGCGTAAAAAGATTAAGAATCATTTAATGTAGCCGATCTTTTACTATGGTTGCAGTATCTAATCTGTTTTAAGAAACCATAATTGCAGCGTAAAACTATTGTCCGTACACACAAAAAATAAGATTACAATACAATGTACAGTTCTATTTTTCGATATACTTGTGTATGTACGTACATAATTACGAAAAAAAAAAATTAGCTATAGCTTGTTAATAATAGCAAAGACCAGCAAAAACAAAGTTTAATACATATACAACATAATACATATGGTAACACTTATAAAAGTTTTTAAACGATTTTATACCACCGATACGGAAAGCAGTTTCTACAGAGAAGAACCGAAAACAATTAATTAATATTTTCTATTTAAGAATAAAAAGCTACAAATGAAAATCCATACTTAATATTATAAATGCGTTACTAACTCTGTCTGTCTGTCTGTCTGTGTCTGTTACGCTTTCACGCCAAAACTACTGAACCGATTGTAATGAAATTTGGTACACAGATGGTCTAGAGCCTGAGATAAAACATAGGCTACTTTTTAACTAAAAAAACGGTTATAAGGGGGAGAAAGGGGAAGTTAAAGTTTATATGAAAGTCCACGCGGACGGAGTCGCTGGCAACAGCTAGTAATATACATAAACATAACAATTCCAATATTCATACATAAAAAATCATATGTCCTACGACCTTTAAACAACAATAAAAATATTCATATACATTTTTAACTTAAAGCAACTTGAACAAAATGTAGAGAAAAAAGTTAAAGACACTTCTACAAAATCACGTATCAATATCATCACAAAAACTTCAATTAAATCGTATAATTGAAACAACAAAGAACTTCAAACATTCATCTCAAAACCGGCCGCATACCTCGGAGGGTACCGACCGTCCTAGCAGCGTACCCCAAGGTCGTTTGAATACCGTTTTTTCCCCACCTTTCATCCAGCTACCCTTAAAGGAAAACCACCCTTAACACTTTACGCTAAAGCTCAATTTCAATTGAACAATTTTCGCAACATAATTATAGTTTACACGCTCGGTTTTGGAGTAAAAACATGGTTAAATATTCCTTATTAACTGTAAAGAAATTTTTGATTTCAAGGTTCGAGATTTTAGGATGTTGATAAAGGGAAATTTATGTTTTTACAAGATAACAATTTTCACGGCTCAGAAACCTTTTAAGGCTTTAATCATAATTGTAATAATGCGTGAAATAATTCGATTTACGATAACACATAATGGTTTGATTATAATTATATAGGTGTTTAAAATGTTATACGATTATTCTCATCCAATATATTTATCTGTAGCGACCGCTAATGCGTCGAGGTCTGAATCGCGCTTACGATATTTTTTCGAGAATTAGCATATATATACAACTTCTCGACATCGAGGTTTTTTTTTTTTTTTTTTTTTTATATAATAGGGGGCAAACGAACTGGCGCGTCACCTGATGGAAAGTGATCAGCGCCGCCCATGAGCACTCGTGATGTCACGAGTGTGTTGCCGGCCTCTTAAGGATAGGTACGCTCTTTTTTTGAAGGTCCCCAAGTCGTATTTGTTCGGGAACACTGCATGAGGAAGCTGATTCCACAAGGTGGTCGTGCGTGGCAAAAAGTTCCTACGAAAACGCACTGTACTTGACTGCCAGCTGTCAAGGTGGTGAGGATGGTATTGTAACCTGTGGCGTGCAGTGCGGTGGTGGAAATCAGCGGCAGGTATCAAACCGAACAACTCCTCTGAGCACTCCCCATGATACATGCGGTAGAAAACGCTTAAAGACGCGACATCTCTTCGCAGTGCCAGGGAATCAAGCCGATCAGTAAGGTCAGTACTGTCAATCATTCGAGACGCTCGATGTTGAAGGCGGTCAAATGGAAGGAGCTGGTACTGAGGGGCTCCGGCCCAGAGATGAGAGCAGTATTCCATGTGTGGCCTCACTTGCGCTTTGTAAAGCATGAGGCGATGTTTGGGCGAGAAATACTGTTTTGCTCTCTGGAGCACGCCGAGCTTTTGTGAGGCCAGCTTGGCCTTACCTTCCAAATGACCTCGAAATTGAACATCGCTCGAGATGTTGACGCCCAAAATACCGATACTGGCTGTGGTACCAAGGGGAGTATTCTCAAACCGAGGGGATACGACAAAGGGTGTTTTCTTCGCGGTAAACGCGCAGACCTGTGTCTTCTTGGGGTTAAATTCGACTAAATTAGTCCGACCCCAAGTCGAGACTTTATCAAGCAAGAGTTCGATTTGAGACACAAGTTCGTTCCGACTCTCAGTGACGTGATCCCGGGAAAGAGTGCGTCGGCCGGTATATAATGCATCACCAGTACTGTCATCTGCATAGCAATGAATACTGCCAAATTGCAGGATGTCATTGATATGCAGAAGGAACAGAGTGGGAGACAAGACGCAGCCTTGAGGGACACCAGCATTCACGGGTTTGGAATCAGAGCAAAATCCGTCGACAACGACCTTAATGCATCGCTCCGCAAGAAAACTGGTTACCCACTGGCACAATTTCGCGGGAAGCCCGTAGGAAGGAAGCTTCGAGAGAAGCGCTTTGTGCCAAACTCGATCGAAGGCTTTCGCTATGTCCAAGCTTACGGCTAAAGCCTCACCCTT
>JADANM010003353.1:7940943-7963317 GCA_026213755.1 Eurema hecabe | reverse complement strand
ACAAGTAATTATTATTAAAAAAACAAAATACCCGACTGCACACTAAAAAAAAGAGTAATTATGTCTTTATCCCGTGGGACTTTTAGGATAAAATGTATCCTATGACACTCCCGTAATCAAGACAAATCTAACGATACCTCATACATCAAAATCCATCAAGCCGTTTAGGCTACAGGAGGTCACAAAGGAACAGACATACATACTTACATACACTCGAAAAACATTACCCTCTTTGGCAGTCGGGTAATAAAATGGGCATTTTGCCGAAGTTACGACACGAGATTTAACCTGAATACGAATAAGTTGGACTACTATTTTATGGTTTGTTTTGCAAGGACGTTACTTTATGTATATAAGTATAAGGTTTTTTTTTAATTTCATGTTTTACGAACTAGGTACTATTTTTCGCGGAAGATTTTGAACTAGTTACGTTTGTAGATAGAAGAATAACACCTAGAAGCGCAGTAGGAGTAAAGTGTAGCCATTTCAATCAAGACTATTAGATATTCTATCTGATAAAAAAATCGCATCAAAATCGATTGTATAGTTTTAAGCATACGTAGCGACAGACAGAAGAAAGCGATTTTGTTTTATACTATGTACGACATGGAAAAAAAAGTATATTTAAACTTGATGTAATTCAGTTTCGGCCATTGTAGTTTATGGGCATGCTCTGTTAAACAACCATAGTCTAACACTCTATAGTGTATCTATGGTCAAATATGGCCGCCCGGTCAACGACCTCGCCGTTCGCAATGGTCATTCCATCATTAATGTAGATTAAATCACCTGGCAGCCATTTTTATAACGATACTCTCATAATGGTTATCGAGTGTGAATCGATTCTTTATATTCGATTTTTTTAACAATCGATTATCGTAAGTGTTGACTTAATTGGTTATTAGTAATGATATTATATTAAACAGATATGTTAGAAGCGCAAAATTTTGAAGAAACAAAAACATCCTAATTAGGACGTCTTATCTTTAGGTTATTGGTTGCCTATCTGTTAAATATGACAAAACTATCTCTTTTTTTCTAGTTGGTTTTATCATTTATCTCTTTTCTATCGTTTTGACTTGTATGTATGTGTGCTGCCGCTGCTGTGCGGAACACTTTTCGGTTGATTTGTATGGGTGTGGTCTTAGCGAATTTATTGTTAGCAAATCAAAGAAACAAAGAAAGATTCGAAGAATCAATACATTTGAAGCTATACTCGTTAACCATTGTCAGTCGAAAAAAAATAATTGGCCATGAATACTAGGTACTAACTTACTGTGTAGTTCTAACAAGTGTGTGTTATAAGACCTGTACTAAAATGAGTATGACGTTGTACAGTTAAACTCAAAAATTATTGAGCAGATTTGAGCAAAAATAAATTGGTTAGACTATGGTTTTTTTGTGTTTATTTTTTTTAAATTAATATTAAATAGCCTTATTAATAGCCCTCGTATTAACAACGGAGACAATACAGAATAATTCTCCTTTCGCTCGAGCTAACCCAACATAAAACAGCAAAATAAAAACGCATACCACATCGTACAAAAGGCACTTTAATTTCGGTTTAACACCGGTAATTTAAAATGTACGGTTCATAATCGCAAGCAGTAATGTTTTGCGCTGCCTACCGATTTGCATAGCACTACCGTTACGAAACAGCTACCGTTTGTAATATGGATATTATGTGGCGTGGTGACTGTATGGTTTAGTCGTACTTACTTTTCGTTTAAAGGGCCGTATACCTTTTTAGGGCGAGTTTTAAGGGTTAGACAGAGAGTGGAGGACATACTGGGGGTTTTGATGGGCATGAGCGAGCCCGACATAGCCCGTCCACCTCCACATGGTTTTTTTTAATAATATAAAGACAGAAGACGAGCTGGACGCACTCCTGATGGTAAGAGTAACGCCAGCCCATAGCCAACGCAGTGCTATCCGGAACTTTACTAAAGAAGCCCAACTCCAAAAGTTTTAAGAGAGCGTCTAAGCTTTTAAAAAGCCTGCCCCGAGCTGTCAAGCTTCAAGAGTGTTCATGGGAACCGATGATTTACCACCAAATGACCCGCCTGCTCATTTGCCCCCTATTTCAAAATGTATATTATAGATTTACAACAGGATCCATCCATTGATCCCAACACAAAAGCGATCAAACATACTCTTCAAATTTATATTCTATGGATTAAAAATGGTGAAGAAATAAATCCCAATTGTGGTAAATGGTAGTACCACATATAATAGTACCAATTTTATACCGCAACAGTTACAACACCGACATTGTACTACATTCAAATTAACTAATTCAACTCACTTATAAATATAGTATGGACTGTCCCCGATTCTGCTTTAGAGTCAATTGGTACCAATTTTTGACCAATTTTCGGTTTTAGATGCATTATATACCAATTTAATTGCTGTAATAAACACATTTATATAGAAAGGTAGTTTGTGAGGAGATGTGGATGTTTTTTGGACCTTCACGAAAAAACTACTAAACGGATTTGTCTGAAGTTTGGCCTGAAGGTAGATTAGGACTTTAAATATGACTTTAAAAATGCCAGGATAAAAGTGTACTATGTCTAGTACACTTTTATCCTGGCATTGCTATAAGAACAGAAAATACACGTATAAAACTGCGAAGCGTAGCTAGCTAGTGTCGCATAGTATATTACCTTTATGATAAAATTTATTAGGAAGAGATACTCCCTTCTAATAAAAAAAACCAAATCAGTTTGAATTCTTACGAGTATTAAAATAGACGTATTTAAGAAACCCTTTTCTAAGTAAGGAACCTTTAAAAGATAAGCCAAAAGTATTTTTTCCCTTGCATCAAAGCGATAGTTTACTTACTTTAAATAGGTATAATTTTACCTAAATTGTGAATGTGGGTTAATTTCTCAATCACTTATAAGAGTGGCTTGTTGTGACGAAACCAGAACGACCGCAGAATACTTAGACGGTTTCATACTCCATTAATATAATCAGGAAATTGTACTCTAAGCTATATAGTACCTATACTAGCCTCGCCTCCCTGTTCTACAAGCAGTTATTGTTAGGCCGCATGGTGCTATGGTAACACACCTGTCATCTGCGTCAGGGATTGTAGGTTCGATCCTCACGCTGGTCAAAGATATTTGTATCTATCTAGGGTCCGGACCCCAAGTTAAATAGCAATAAGTACCCAGGTACTTACGAAGTAAAAATATGTATGTAATTTATTCGTTATCTAGTTACCATAACACAAGCTCTGATTAGCGTGGGACTAGATGGCGCTGTTTTTTTTATAACATAGGTGGCCAACGAGGAGAGCCACCTGATGGAAAGTGGTCATCGCCCATGAACATTCGCGGAGCTTGACAGCTCTGGACTGTTATGCCGGACTTTTAGAAATAAAAGCGTCTTGAATTATTATTGTGTTAATCACGGATCTGATCTACCTTTCGTACCAAATACACCAAATCTATTTACTAGTTTTCGCGTGACAGATCAACAAACATACATCACAACACAGGTAAATGTCCCCCTGTTTCTCTAGTTTTATTCTGCTAACACTTTCAGACTAAATATTTTCTATATGTATGTATATTTTATCAACACCATTATTTCTTAGAGCAGACCATAGGTGTACTATGCTATCAAAAGAGAGTAGTCCACAAATGCTATAGTGGTTTATTAAATTCTTTATATTTTTCTATTATTTGACCTATGGTGTGAATGTGGTCGATTGTTGAGTAACGAGCCTTAAGAGAACCTTATTTGCGGAATGTAAATGATTTTACAGAATTTATCGTTTGCTTTACCCGTATCATAATTTCCACAATTGGCAACGCTATTACGAGATCTTCCTTACGTATCGGACGCCTGTGGGTGAAATTTATATGCGTGTTGAACACGCGAAAATTACCTCTATCACAAGGTGGTAGGAGCTAGAAATGCATCAGTTATAGTGGGTGTACGTACACCTAATGTATCGTAGCATACATTTTACTAAGTTATTAAGGACTTGAAACATAATGGACTATTTGAAATATGATGGTTGTCAATTGTTATTTGTCGTTTTCGATGCAATAAGGGCTGAATCTATGGTGCTGTTAGGAGTTTTTAAGTTCGTCGGACACAACCTTCAGATCTACTAAACTATTGTTGAAATTATTTCACTTATAGTGAATCAAACTATAGTTACAAAAAAATAAATTTAAAAAATAAGCAACCATTGAAATTTTAACCAACTTCATAAATTATCATCAATACATGTAATAAAAACGTAACGTAGTCGCTGTCTGTACATGAAAGATATATGAGAAATAATATTATACAATGATTTTTGGAATTTTTGTCTGTTTGTCTGTGCACGCTAATCTCAGAAACGGCTTATCCTATCTAGATGGGGTATATTGTGGTAAGCTTCACTTAACATTTAGTGTTTATTTCATGTCAATCGGTTGATAAATAAAAAAGTTATGGCAATTTAAAGAATCACGTTGAACTTGCTGAACGTTTGTTGGCGCGGGTTAGGCATTTAAAACATGCTGCCGCCCAAAGTCACCTTTCTACGCGGGCGAAGTCGCTGGCACAGCTAGTTTCAAAATAAAATTGTCTAACTTCAAACAGATTTTATTGACAGAAAACGCCTCGTTTCGCTTCGCTACTTAGAAGCTCAATATCAAGTTATTTCCTTTAGAATGTAGGTTATAACTTGTAAGGCTAGATAGCATTCCTATGGGTTATATTAAGTTATATAGCTTACATCACTATCTAAGTTATACGCTTCTTTACAACTTGAAAAAATGCGGTTTAAATGTTGTATTGAAATTTTGAGAATCAGGGCTTTTTTGGTTACGTAAGTCACGTAACCAAAAAAGCCCTGTTATTTTTTAAAGTAGTTAGTTTAGTTTTCTTAACATTGTTATAGTTATATGTTATGTTATGTTATAGCATTGTTAGTATAGGTTTAAAATCTTATATATATTGATATACGGTTTTTTTTGTTAAAAAAGTATTTATTAATAGGTACCTATAGTACCTTAAGGAATAATAAATACTTTTTTATCGTAAGTAAAGGAGAAAAGGAAAGGTATTTTGGTACTCTATGTAAGTATATTGTATACATGTATGTATGTTCTAAGGTAGCAAAAAAACAATAGAAACGATTTTTATGAACTAGTTATCAAAAAAATTGTAATTGTAAATTCTGGGTTCCATTGTTAAATATTCGGTTAATAGCTTTTATATATTTTGACGAACAGAACTACACCGATAATAATATAAATCTAACTATGTACGTCATTAATGGGTTTTGCTTAAGGAAGTTATTCCAACGGACGCCACCACATCGCTGAGTCGGCGGGTCGCACGGGAACTTGAAATGCTGACTCGAACACATATTTTTAGTATGACGTATTAGTATGATATACATTTAGTATGTTATTACTAGCGGTTTTCTCGCGTTCCCGGAACAATACCGGGATACTTAGTGTCCTATGTTTTAATATAGCTGTACGACAAATTTCAGAAATATCCATTATGTCGATTATATGTGAAAAAGTTAATTAATATTTCTGTACTTATGTTTCTTATTTATACAAAATGTATAAATTGAAACAAGCGCTTATCCCGCCAACAAACTTTATTACATCAATCGTTAATTAATAATATTATCAAACGTTATTTAATAATAGCTTAAAAACTTACTTTTTTACCCGACTACGGCAAAGCCAAAGGAGGGTTATGATTTTGACAGGCTATGTATGTATGTATGTATGTATGTTTGTTCATCTGTTCCCTCGTAACTTCTAAACCACTAATCAGAATTCGACAAATGACATATCATTAGAAGCGTCTTAATTGTCCGCTGGTTATAGGCTATATAGATTTTCACCAAATTCAATGTGGCGCCCTCTAGCGGACAAAATATACAGAGTAAAAAAATAAAGTTAAGCTAGATATGCCGTGTTTGGTATCATTTTAAAGCGCTTCACTTGTACATTTCGAATATATATATATATTACTAGCATTTGCTTGTGACTTTACCTGTATTCATGGGGTACTTTTATACTTTTTCAGCGTCGTTTTTTGTCGTAGTTGGGTTTTAGTTTTTTTACTTTATCTTGTTATAATATGAAGAGGGGAGACGATCTGGACGCACTCCTGATGGTAACAGTAACGCCAGCCCATAGCCAATGCAGTGTTATCCGGAACTTTGCTATAAAGCCCAACTACTTAGTAAATTATTACAACATCTAGTATTAATAATAATATTGACAACTTCGCACGAAAAAACACGTAGTACAGAAAAGCATTAGGTTTTTTCGAACCTTCGAGTCTGCGAAATATCCTAATTGGAGATAAATTTAAAAATACGCAATATATTAGCGGTAAAATGGTGACTATTTCAGAAACCACTTGCATACAGATATGTAATACTTACATAATCGACCTCTAAAATTGGTTACATTTTATTCTTTGAATCATCCTTTAAAGGAAATACTCAGAATTGTTGTTTGTAATTTCTATGTTACAACATGGTGAGATCACAGTGAAGAACATGGCATATATGTATGTGTTATTTACTTATTATTCCTTAATGTTATATTCCTTTCGATTTTGTACTCCGTTTTATAAGCTGCTAATCAGTCGCCACTTTGTTTGGCATAATGTTAACAATCTTTTTTTTTATATAGCCTATGACACTCAGCAATAATTTGGCTTTCTATTAGTGAAAGAATTTTTAAAATCGGTTCAGTAGATCCCGAGATTACCCATGACAATTTAACAAGCACACAAACTTTACTTCTTTATAATATTAGTATAGATAAATAAGTACAGATACATTTAAAAAACACTTTACTAAGATATCATGGCTTTATATAATTTAGAAGATAAAAAATTAACAAGGCAAAATTATAAGTATAAGTAGAACCGTTTAAGAGATATAAGTGTTCAATCATACATCAACATAATTATATTTATTTAGATTAGCTGGCCCAATGCAACTTCATACACATCATGATTACAGCAATTATAATTGTACCTATTTTTTTCTATAGAACATTTTATAAATGAATTAAAATCACTAATGCCGGAATACTGAAACGTAACCCAAATTTAAGTACCACTTAAACTGGTCCGATTTGACAGTTCGCCATACAATTCTGTCAAAATTGACGTGAAGTGACGACCGCTTGGCGCAGTGGTAACATGACTGCCTTCAGCGCGAACGGTCGTGGCTTCGATTCCCACATCGGAAAAATATATTTGTAATTTACATTTGTATTTAGGGTGTTTCTACGTATTGTATGTATGTATTTTACAAAAGAAAAGTATGTATATGTAATTTATTCCGTTATCTAGTTGCCATAACACAAGCTTCGGCTTAGCTTGGAACTAGATGGCGCTGTGTATAAATGTCCTGAAAATATTTATTATTATTATTATTATTATAATTACGAGTCTTAAGGCGTGCTTATATTCAATGTGCGTATGTTATTTGTTCATGTTATGCATTTAGCAATACTATGGTAATTCATTTTTATACTATAGATTTAAATATCTTTAGCCGTCAAAGCAGCTCCACTAAAAATTCTAACCGCGCAGTTTTAAAACAATGTTATTCATGACAAATGGAGATACATGAAGCAGTTTCGTCACCTTACGTAAGTGTTGCGTTGCATAATGCTACAATTACATGGTGTGATTGAAGTTTCAGACCTACTTTATCTTAATAAATTCTGCTTATGTCTGAGTGCTGCTTAATATTATTAATGCGAGTTTGAGGTTATGTACACATTTGTTTATAGGTACGGTAGTATTTCGTTTAAGTTTTGTTTTAAGCGTGTTTTTATAGACTTAGTACGTCTATTGAAATGTTAAATTGGTAATGTATGGCTGACTTTCAAAGGGGGGACAGTTACTTATTTATATTAGCGAACTACCCCGTCTTTGCACGCGTATATGATGCATTTTTATATACTCTATCTATAAAACAAAATCGCATCAAAATCAGTTGCGTGGTCTTAACCGCTGGAGCGATCTTAATAAAATTTTATACGTTTTACTGTGGGAACATACACAATTTATTTTCCCTAATAAACCGCGGGTGACTCCACGGGGCACAGCTAATTATGTTTACGAATTATACGGAATGATTTGTTACCCCATCTTATGCTTAAACCTTCATAAAAACCTATCTGCAAATTATCGCCAGACCAAAAAATCTGTAGATAGTCTACAAAACGAAAAACGCAACAAAAAAACTTTTCAGTTCCTTTCACTGCTGACGTAATAATGAAAATAGCTTATCAATTGGAATTTGATAAACATTTAATACTAAACACTTCTTACGGAAAAATCAACCTTACTTCCTTATAAATAAAGTTCATTATTAAAATATTGGGTTGGTATCAGCGGTCGCTATTGTGGCAACTTAGTGACAGTTTGTTGAGTAAAAACGTTTATCTTGAGTGTTTCTAGAAAGTTGTCTATCACAGATCGTTGTGTTAAGATATCAGATGCATGGGAGTGACGAACAAATAGTTTCAGTATTTTCAAATTAAAAATATCAAATTTTAAATTTTAAAAACAGACAGACAGACACGTCAAACTTATAAAAGTTTTTTTTGTGAAATACGAGTCATAAACTTTCATGTGATACCCCACTCTAGCATATTTGCAGACATTCGGTTTCTCCCCCACTTCTCAATCGGCTCAATCAATTTTCATCAAACATGTCTAAGAATACTTGCCCGTAAATAGGTTAATTAGTTTGGGAGCTATCATGCCAAAGACGGACAGACAGACACGGCAAACTTACACCCCTCTTTTTGCGTTCAAAAATGTAATTAAATAATTTAATACATAATTATGAATATAATTTTAGTAACCTTACAAATAGATTAGTTTACCGTTCATTTGTCCCAAGAACAAAAATTCCAAACGAATAACAAAGATATTAGAATATTAGTCAATATTGATCACCAAACCTTAACAATGATTAGCGTTTGCAGGCCCACAATCTACGAGAAAATTACCTGGAAATAAATAAAAAAATCATTAGTCTATTACAGCAAAGTAAAGCAATTTAAAAGATGATGAAAAAGACGAAATTAAGCATTTCTTACGTAACTCTGTACTTCTTAAATCTAATCGAAAGTAAAATTGACTATTTACAAAGGTATCATACATTCACCGAAGCTTCGATAGATCACAACACGACCGTTATAGTTAACTAATAACCTACATTTTTGAAACACAATACTCTCAATTGCACAGTCGACGACAAAACTATATACATTAATAATTAAGAATCGTGTATTAATAAGTGAATAAATAAAACAAATAAATATTTTCAGGACATTTATACACAGCGCCATCTAGTTCCAAGCTAAGCAGAAGCTTGTGTTATGGCAACTAGATAACGGAATAAATAACTTATACAAACAAAGCCCTAGCTGACCCGTGCCCACTTTGTTGAGTATAACGTTGATAATCCTTTTTTAGTTTTGTAACTTTATATAACCTATGACACTCAGCAATAATGTGGCTCGGTTCAGTATCATAATAGTATAGTATAAAATCGGTTCAGTAAATCCCGAGATTACCCCTTACAATTTATCAAACACAAACTTTACTTCTTTATAATATTTGTATAGATTATTAAATATAGATAAAATATTCAATAGAAAACGATTTAATGACGGAAAAACTAATCTTAAACAATATTGCAACTACAAAGCCGAAACCGCAGCTGAAGCTAGCTTAATTATATACTTATACAAGTATTAAGTAATGCCGTAATCACCTTGAAATGAGAATAAATTATTTTAAAGAGCAATTTTCGACGTGTAGGTCGTTGAGTAACAATGTATTGCTTTTCTCACGGAGCTTAATTTTGATGTAATTGAAAATCTATTAGGTAAACTACTGTTCTATGCACAAAAAGGTTTTATTTAAATGTTTGTCCGCTAAGTGAATATATTTTCAAAAATCTATACTAATATTATAAATGCGAAAGTAACTCTGTCTGTCTGTTACACTTTTTCGCCAAAGCTACTGAACCGATTGTAATAAAATTTGGTAGGTACACAGATGGTCTAGAGCCTGAGATAAAACATAGGCTACTTTTTAACTGGAAAAAAGGGTCATAAGCGAGGGAAGGGGGGTCTAAGTTTATATGAAAGTCCAAAGGACGGTGTCGCTGGCAACAGCTACTATTAATAATTTCATACTGCGTAGTGATTGCAGATACATATTATAATAATATTCGACCTAATTATGCGAGCAAACCCGGGTTGGTTCGTTAGTCTAAACACATAAGGATGTAATACTGACAACATCATCATGACTGTAAATTAACAGAAAACAAACAGCTTTGTTCGAATTGTCAATATTTTTATTTACTTCCGAACAATCGTTCTTCATCTTTCTCTATTGTATGAGAGTTATTATTTTTTATTGAATAACTAGAAATAATGGACTTGTTTAAAATACACTTCTGTATTTTTTATTTTATTGTTTCATGAGTTTTAAGTAGTTTACTGCACTACAGTATTGTAGTAAACTCACCGAATCTGAAATTGTAGTTAAAAAATTGTTAGAACAAAGTTGAAATCCTTCCATATTTTTGGGGTTAAGTCACCCGTAGGTATAATACTTAGATAAACCCAAAAATAACACTCCAGAATACTAATAAAGAAACATTTTATATGAATACTAGCTAGCTGTCCCGGCTTCGCACGTAAATATGATGCATGTACTATTCATATAAAAACCTCCTCTTAAATCACTCTATTCAAAAACCGCATCAAAATCCGTTGTGTAGTTTTTAAGACATAAGCATACATAGGGACAAACAACGTGAAGCCTTTTTGCTTTACTATGTAATAATTATATATACATATATAAATGTTCATACGAAATAAAAAATAATATTATTATTAAGAAAAGATGAATTTCTCATTCACGTCTGCAATTCTAAGTAATTATTACAATTAACACACCTCTACCGCCATCTGCTATCTTAACAGACCGTTTAAAGTCTTAAAATAAACCATAATATCCTCTTGGGGATAATAACCAGCAAAGGTTAAGTGATTTTGATCTCTATTAATAAGATTTAGGGTTCAAATTAAATGTAGCAGTAACGTTAGTAGTTTTTTAGAGTTGTGTTATATTTAGCGAAGTTTTTTGGTGAATTAAATAGAATTTATGTTTTTTGTTGTTTAATTTTGTCAAAATAAAACATCGGTTTAAAGTAAAATATTGTGGTTTTGGCATAATTATTTCTATAGATGCTAATAAAATTCGAACAATCTTTCGTTTCGTTCGTCAGCAGCATTTATCGAGAACATTATAATTTTAATAAATATCATAATTTTGATAAAAGAATGTTAACGCATAAGAAATAAAAACTGCCCAACTATAAACAAGTATCTCAGTATATTTGTAAGGCTATATGCAATTACGTTTGTTTCTCTCACGCAAAATCTACTTAAACAATTTAGTTAAAATTTGGCATACAGGTAGATGAGACCCTTTATTAACAAATAACGTACATACAATAGTTTAAAGTCAAAGTCAAAAGTATCTTTATTCAATTAGGCTACATAAAGTACACTTTTAAATCGTCATGGTATTACAAAACATTTACCACCGGTTCGGAAGGCAGTTTCTACAGAGAAGAACCGGCAAGAAACTCTGATAGTCGCTCTTTTTAAAATAAGAATAAACAATTGTAAATATAAACGAAAACTAGACTATTATAATATTTATACATGAAAAAGATCACCGTCCCGCGAGCGTTAAGAAATATCATTCAATTTTTTTATATCCTGTATACCTATAGTTCAACGTTAACTATTTACAAAGACTAAATGCAAACATCAACTATTGTTTAAAGCTTTCAACCTTCGAGACGTTGATGATTTGCCCAAAACCACCTGTCAACATACATCACTTGAGTTTGGCAATAGAATTCCATATATCAAGAGTTTAGTTCAAAAACTACACCTACATATAATATCATATCTTTTAGATCGGGTTGACTTCAATAACGAAAGATACTTACGAAGTTAAATACTTAGCGCTTAATAGATATTGTCACGTACACATCCTTTTGTATTTAGTCTTACGAAGTAGCCCGGGTTTGCTCGTATAAATAGTTGAAATATTATTATTATCTGCAATCATAGTATAAAACCATGTCGCTTTCTCTGTATATACATATATAATATATATTTGTTATGTTGTATAAATCTTTAAAATTACGCAATCGACTCATTCATTTTCTATTGAAAAAGAAGAAGTTTTAAATGTATACTAGTACGCGTGGACTTTCATATAAACTATAGACTCCCCCTTTTTTATTACCCTTTTATCCAGTTAAAAAGTAGCCTATGTTTAATCTCGGTCTCTAGACCAAATTTCGTTCTAATCGGTTCAGTAGTTTAAGCGTTATGGAAAGAAAGACAGACAGACAGAGTTACTTTCGCATTTATAACATTAGTATGGATTACATGTATAATATATGCCAGTGAAGCTCCATAGCTTCGCTAGTGGCTAACTACTAGCACGCTAGCTACTAAGGTCGCTAGTAAATAGGATAAATTCATTTCATTCTGAATCTATTTTGCCTATAGTCGGAAAGTTTAAAGAGCAATCAGCGCCAGATTCCGGGAAACAGTTAAGGTTATTACCGGTGTGTTTACGAAACACGAACGAACAGAACACACGTCGGATATAACTACAGTGCAACGCCCATGAAAGTTTATTTTGAAGACCATCTGTTGTGTCCAGATTTGGAACTAACTACATCGGAATTCGGTAAGGTACGAGTTTTTGTACGATAATAGTGACTTGTGTGGAATTTTTAAATGTTTATATTTTGCTTTAAAAAATAAAACTTCAAGACTCTTATTTCGGTAACTCAGTGCTAAATAGTCCCACGCTAAGCAGAGCTTGTGTTAGTGCAACTGACTTTACTACTTATACTTTTTGTCAATACATAAATATAAAAAAATATCATAGCATCAATCGGACCCCAGAAACATACAAATGTAAATTGCAAATTGTTTTCTTTCAGTATGGGGATCGAACCCAGAACTTTTGGGACAAAAAGCACTACACCAAGCGGTCGTCAAAATATCCTATTGAAATTTCCGCGATGAAACCACAACACATAACATAGTATGATATTACCTATTTGTTCCAGAATCCTTTACCTATAGACTTTGCGGTAAGGGGCATGGGACCTTTTTTTATAGTGGGGAAATCTTCATAGCATACCCATGGACCTCGGGGAAGGACCACGGGTTATGTCGGACTTCTACCGACCAAAACACCACTGTTTCTATTCGTTCTGCCGCAGTGAGTGGGGATCCCGGGCACCTTCGCAGACTATTCTGCGAGGGTTAGTTTGGACCTGTACCGACCAAAACTCCAGTATATGCAATACTCCAATGGGTAGGAGTCACAAGCAGCTTCCCAGATTATTCCGGCGAAGTGTAGTATTGTAGGACAGACTCTAATATTACAATTCACCGCTAGACCCAAACATATACCACGAATATTTACACGTTTTTAGAGCACAAACAAAGTAATCCATTCATACTCGAACTGGGACGTGTTAACTTGTAATTTGCGTAAACAGACACATTAACGCCTACGCTGCGCCTGCGCCGGTCCAGCGATATACCTAACGGTTACTTTGGAGGAATTGAAGACATCTTAATATTGAAAAAAAAACAACACAGGGATTAACCAACATTAAGTATACGACACATTTTTTGTGACTTACAAAAGGGATAGATAATGATAGCCCTTAAAAATTTAGGTATTTTTTATATTGGTTTTGAGCGTAAATAATTGAAATATAGTTAATGTTATAAAATAACGCGAGTACTAACATTTGCTTATAGATTCCTTTGCTTTGTTTACTCAATAAATCATAGTGCATGTTCGCTTTAGACCAAAAGATCAAAAATTTTATTTGACTTATTTTCATATATTATTGAATATATAATATTTTCAAAACAAACAAATAGAAAGTGTATATAATTAAGTGTCTAACTTAAAACTATTCAATAGATCTTATCACTAATAAGAATTTTCCATCAGACAAACATGTACCGAAACAATCTGAAAGAAAACAGTGGAAAAACAATTTTTTCTAGTATCCGAAGACTGCAAAATTAAAATTAAAATAAATCTATCAAGAAAAGTGTAAATTTCCAATCAATTCAATAAAACAAAGACATACACACAAATTTATATTCCGACGTCGCTTGCATTACACATGCCGATGGTCAGATAATAACCTTGTCTTCATACTAATTCGAGATGACTAAGATACTAGATACAATGGTACGAGCCTTGGAAAAATCCATAATAATATTGTAATTATGTTATTGAACCGATTGTAATGAAATTTGGTACCTACAATTACTAGTCTAGAGCTTGAGAAAGGCAGATGTAGTTATAGGGTTATGGGAGGTCATATTTTATACTAAAATCCAAGCGGACGGAGTCCCGGGCATTAGCTAGTTTAGCCTACAACATACTAATAGACTTTAGTAGCAAGATTGATTTGAATAAATATTTTTTTACCTTACAATATAATTTGAACAGTTCGTTTGCAGACACCTTTGTTTAAATAAAGAAAGATCGAGGAGTTTTAGTCGGTGTCTGCACATTTTTGAGCGTGTGATTCCGACATAACCGTTCACCCCGGGGGAATATCGGGAGTTTGGTTTTGGCTCGGGTAGCACTGCATTGGTTATGGGCTGCAGTTTTTCTGGATTGCGTCCAGCTCGCCTCCTCACTTCATCGTATAAAAAAATACATTTACAGAATTAAAGACCTTCTACACCACTTCAACTAAATGATTGTATCTCGGTATTGACCCAGGAACAAAAACTTCTAGTATCTCACACAGTGGTAGTGTTATATTCCACCCGGACACCATGGCGGCGCAACCAGTCGCCGTTTTCAACAAAATGTATCTCCGCGCATCCAAATGGACACCAGGACTCCTGGTATACATGTTGTTGGTAGAGACTGGTGGCGCCACCATGGTGTCCCGGTCAAACACAGCCCGTAATGTTAGTAGACACTACAAACGTGACCTTGCGTTGTGAATGCGACATTCTAGCGTGGTCGTTACGTACCGTTACACATTTGTGAATGTTCTCCTACTTTTGTGTACAGTCGGCTGCAGAAGTATATGACACACGACATTACGAAACAACTTAATCCTACTAATATTATAACTGTGAAAGTTTGTGAGAATGTATCAATGGATGTGTGTTTGTTATCCTTTTACGCAAAAACGGCTGGACCGATTTAGTTGAAATTTGCTTCACAATATGATACCCCGGTATTGTTATTGGGAACGGTAACTACGCGGCTAAAACCGTGGCGCATGGTTAGTAGTATAATATTTAGTTGGTTGAATTACTAGGGAACAAAGTTCGTTATAATTAGTTTGATGATAATTATTATAGTATTCTATTAATATTATTAATATTTCTTAAGTAAATTTTTGATCAGTACTTCAGACTCAACATCGCTCTAAAATTTTTTTATAGGTGTACTAGCCGTTGCCTGCGGTTTTACCCGCGTAGTTCCCGTTTCCGGGGCAATACCGGGATGTAAGCTATCCTATCTTTTAAGTTGGATCAAACTGCACATGGTGTGCGAATTTTATTATAATCGGTTAAGTGGTTTAGGAGTCCATTGAGGACAAATATTGTGACACGAGATTTATATATAGATTTATATTTATTTATTTATATTTATAGATAGATAACAAAATATTTTGAACTACCCAATACTCAAATAAAATCACACTACAATAAAATATGTCCGATCACTATATCGTACATAACAAAGCCGCTTTCTCAGTCCCTATATCCTTTTGTATATTTATATTTTTAAAACTACGCAACCGATTCTCATATGTTTTTTATAGTTAGAGTGATTCAAGAGAAAGGTATAACTATAACTCTATTTTCGGAAGTAAACACATCGACATCCTTGCCCCCCGTATATACAATCAGTTACTTAAAATTGATGGCAGCATTATCAACTTCACAAAAAATAAATTAAAAAAATATCTTCACCAATGGGTTCAAACGCTCGATTACACGTCTACGGAGAACATCATCGAAAATGTTTTAACGTAAAGCCAGCTCACCCCTAACACACACACACAAACACACACAACTCACTTACACTCCACACACATAACCACACATAAATTTTAATATTTAATATTTATGTAACCCATATCATAACTATAACACCATGTTTATGAAATAAAATAGTTAATAACGGTTAATGTTAACGGAGCCAGTCTTCCACAACACAGGGAAACCTTCTGTGGAAGCTGTGCAAATTCAAATTTTGTAAAATTTCGTTAAATAATTTTTTTTTTTATAACACATGCATATTATATGCAAGCTAAGCCGGGGCGGGTCGCTAGTCGTAACTATACTATAAATTCCATGCATGTTTCAGCAATTCAAACGTTTTTCTAAAGACGATCTCTATCTATCTGCCTGTCTTAGTTTTTCTTGCATAAGACACTTTGAATCTGATACGAGAACGATGACAAGTGGATAAAAGTTTCTCAAGATAACACACTAACACAATTCACTCGTATTTCTTCGGATTATGTAATCGTTGGCTAAGCTGCGGTTTGGGTTCACGATATGCTATTGACACGAGACTTGAACTATACTTGTTTTATAAAGGACTAGCGTATCGAAATATATAAATAATTTGTAATTATTCCAATTTTTTTGATGATGGGGCTGACATGGCTTTAGAGCTAAAAGCCCTTAAAAAGATAACAAAAAAGGAGTAGCGGACTTTTGCCCATTTCGTTGGGCATAAAGTTAAAAAACCTTTTTTATATAGCCTGTGACACTCAGCAATATTGTAGCTTTCTATTGGTGAAAGAATTTTTAAAATCGGTTCAGTAGATCCCGAGATTATCCCTTACAATTTAACAAGAAACTTTAATTCTTTATATATTAGTATAGATATAGATATAGACTAGCAGTGCCTTGCGGTCTTACCCGCGTTGTTCTCGTTCCCGGAACAATACTGGGATGCAAAGTATCCTATGCTTTAGTCCAGGGTAACACCTATCTACTTACGAAATTTGATCTATATCGGTCCAGCTGTTTTTACGAGACACAATAACAAACATACATTCTCGTAAAATTTCACATTTATAATATTAGTAGGATAATACTTTACATAAAATTTACTTTGCTTTACTATATTTTATTTTAAACAACGAACCCGCCCGGCTTTGCATATATTACGCATACATTTTACATATAAACCTTCCTGATGAATCACTTTATCTATTTAAAAAAACCGCATGAGAATCTGTTGCGTAGTTTTTAAGATTTAAACATATTATAGAGACATAGAAAGCGACTTTCTTTTATACTACATAGTGATGATACTTCAGGAAATTTACGATCCTGAAGTATCGCCATTTAGTCCTAAGCTAAGCAGAGCTTAAGCTATGGCTAATGGAGGGAATATGTCAAGTTATAGAGCCGTTAAGCTCGCTCTGTCTTGCATCTTTTTTTAGTACAATTTTATAATTACAGTGATTCAAAAGAAAGTTTTACATGCGTTTAAATACGTACGTAATATATGCAAGCGAAGCCTGGACGGGTCACTAATACAGTTTAAAAATTACTCGCCATAAACTACAAAACACTAGTTGTAAATCGCAAGTCGGAAAAGATAAAAAAAAATACTTAATATCCATTACTTTTGAATACCTAAATAAATCTCAACTTAAATTACTTTTCTAGCATTTAATAACGTCCTAAGATGCTATCTTTAGTTGAAACCAAGCTAGTCAACTTCTTATCAAAAATTAGAAGACAACATTCCAGCTTTATTTAAAACAATTTAATTTAATATCTCCAGTTTGTTTAAATGGTCATAAATGGTATTCAGTTCCGGTATTTTGTTATTTTAATTTTTATACCCTGTTTAGATACCATCAGATGGTAGATAAACTCATTTTGGCCGCTTCGTTTGAAGTCTTTTTCTTTATTTATATTTTTCGTTTTGCTTTATCTATTCTAATTATTTTTAGAGGTAAGAGGTAATAAGAGGTTTATTTTACTGGTATGTTTTAACGAGACCAAAAAAAGCAAGCAAACTGAGCGTGTAACATTCCTATCACACCTAACAAACGACCTTATGTCCTCGAAGACCTCAACTGATTTCCACAAAATATAGCTAAGAACACTCTCGACGGATATACCTTACGAACAAAAAAACCGCATTTAAATCGGATCATACGTTTGGGAGCTACGTTGCCTCAGACAGACACATACAATATAATATGCTAGAGCTGAGAATTACAGTTCCAACGCTGACTTTCAGTGCCAACAAAATTTATGCCCGAATTTTTCAAGTTATCTATAACTAGCTGACCCGTGCTTACTTCGTTTGGCATAGTGTTAATTCTCCTTTTCGCTTTTTTATATAGAATATGACACTCAGCAATTATGTACCTTTTAATGGTGAAAGAATTTTTTCAATCAGTTCAGTAAATCGCGCGATTACCCCTTACAATTTAACAAACACACAAACTTTACTTCTTTATAATATAAGTATATATTATTCTATAACGAAAATAAAACCACAAAAAACTGACAAAGCTTTATCTGGGTTTACATAAATGAAACCGGGAGATATGACTAGTTATAACATAAAGAAGGCTTTGTATGTCTGTCTAATTAGGCACATGGCGTCCAAAAATTATCGAGTAGCGAAGAAATAATTTCACAAGGTAGCACCGTTACGACGAAACTGTAACGGTGCTTATGGTAATTTGAAATTATACCTATATTAATATAGTAGATTTTTTTCTATGGCATGAGGAGAATGTCCTCCTGATGGTAAAACATAAGAAGAGAAGTATCTCTCTTTCAAGGAATTAGAAGATAGCATGAAAGGAACGCTAAAATAGGTCTTATCCATACTATACTAATATTATAAATGCGACTCTGTTTGTCTTTCCATCACGCTAAAACTACTGAACCGATTAGAACGAAATTTGGTACACAGATAGTCTACAGCATGGGGAAGGACATGCTAGGCTACTTTATTTTTTCAATCAACCCCGAAAAGATTGCGCGAGGGGTTAAAACTTTATATAATTTTACGCTTTCACGCTTTCCAAACCGCTGAATCGATTGTGTCTGTCTGTCCATATATTTGTCTTTCTTTCACGACAAAACGGCTGTACCGATTTAGTTGAAATTCGGTATATAGATAGATGAAACCCTGGATTAAGACATAGGATACTTTATATCCCGGTAATGCCCCGGGAACGGGAACTACGCGGGTAAAACCGCGGGGAGCTAGTGTGTTATATATACGTGTGTCTGTATGCAGTGTACACGCTCGTCGTATTCAGGTCACACTCAACAGTGTCAGTTGGATCTGCTATTTATACGTACCACCATGACAGTGTTTGACCTTTATCCAATGATATTAGTTAATAGATTTATACACCTTAAAATCAACCAAGAAAAAATACAACTTGAGGACCTTCAAAGAAAGAGCGTACCTATCCTTAAGAGGCCGGCAACACACTCGTGACATCACGAGTGCTCATGGGCGGCGCTGATCACTTTCCATCAGGTGAAGCGCCAGTTCGTTTGCCCCCTATTATTTAAAAAAAAATAACCGAAAAGTGTTCCGCACAGCAGCGGCAGGAAACATACATATTAATGAAAATGAAAATGAAAATGTTCTGAATAAATTTGAAAACAAATGCCTTCAGAAAATCTACATGGTGCTTACCACCGGTTCGGGAACTAACCCGGCGAGAAGAACCGGCGTAAGAAACTCGCACGGGTCCCACACTTTTTACCAAAAAAGGGCGAAAAATCCTCTTTTAAAATATACACAAAGACAAATATATATAAAAACGATAGAAAAGAGATATGTTAAATAATAAAACCGAGAAGAAAAAGATAAAATTGTTTGTTGCACGTGAATGAAAATAAACATAACACCGGCTATCAATCACCTAAAAGTAAGACGTCCTAATTAGGATGTTTTTGCGTCTTGAAAATTTGCTTATAACATATCTATTTAATAGATCTATAATAATATTCTTCCTATTCATAGACAGAACCGTCATGGTCATTATTTAGGTGTTGGTAGAAAACTGAACAGCAGGACCCGTTCCCGGGGCAATACCGGGACAAAAAGTATCCTATGGTTTAATCCAGGGTATCATCTATCTACATACCGAATTTCAACTAATTTGTTCCAGCCGTTTTGCCGTGAATGAAAGACAAACATACACACTTTTACATTTCTAATACTAGCTGTTGCTCGCAACTTCGTCCCCGTTGATTTGTTTTTCCATTATTTCTTCGCTCCTATTAGTCGCAGCGCTATGTTATGTAGCCTAAAGCTTTCCTCGATAAATTGTCTATTTAATAAAAAAAGAATTTTTCAATTCGAACCAGTAGTTCCTGAGATTAGCGCGTTCAAACAAGCAAACTCTTCAGCTTTATATATTAGTATAGATATAGATATAGATAATAATAATTCCCCGACTAGTAGGTACACAAATACCTTAGAAGGTTTTACTCCAAATTGTTGAATAGACACGAACTATCGCCGTTACGACAACCGCTATACTATAAAAATGTGACAATACGCCAAGTGGGTCGGACGTGATATCGTAGTATCGACTCGATGTATTGCAAAATGACGTCATTGTTATGCCTACTGTTGATATCGTAGTACCGATGTATCGCAATGTGACGTCATTGTCATACTTACTGCTGTAAATATCAACTTTTTAAGAATCATTAAATTTCCTGTATTCTAAATATCAATTCCTAGGATTCCCTACTTAAAAATGCAATATTTTGAATATATAATATTATCATATATCTTTACCTTTTTATTAGATCGTTTTTTCACCAGAACCTGTAACAAAAATATTTGAATATTAAAAATAATATAATGTCCGTCGATAATATTAATTAAAAATAATAGTTTTGTATAATTGAAAAGTCGCATGACGTCACTACTATGCACGTTTTCTACTAAGTTGTGACTTTATTAGCTCACGTTCCATAACATAAATGCGCTGTAGCAAAAAGTACGAATGTTACATTTTTTTTTATTTTCATACCCTGTCGTCATGACAATTAAGAAAAAAATATTTTAAAAATTCGAACACTAAATCAACATACAAAAAAGGCTTCCCTATCTTAATAGCGTCAGAGCGTTTTTACACATTTTTTTGCGCTGCCAATAAAAAAAATATTTTTAAAATTCGAACACTAAACCAATATTCTAAAAAAGAACCCTATTTTAATCCCATCACAGCGGGTACAACATCGCGAGGTTAGTCGACATATATCCGATATGGCCAAGAAAAAAATGTCTCCATACATATGACACATGTATTAAGCAGATACGTATAATCCGAAGCCACAGTGGGTCAGCCGGTATAATTATCGAACGGTACACGGTAGTCGGTCATCTGTATCTAGTGTAGTACCGTGGTTTATCGCTCGGAATATTTTAAGCGAATGTCACATTGTGGTGAGAGATGTTGTCGTTATGGGTTATTAACTCCACATTTGAAGCGAAGTGTTTTTTTTATTAGTTAATAGTAATAATAATAATTAAGCCTTTTATTTCCGAATAAACAACGTGATTTTAAAGTTAAGTTTGTAACAATTTATAAATTCAGTTAATAGTACTAGTACTTAAATCATTTCGACTTGGTATAAAACGAAGTCGCTTTCTCTGTCCCTATAGTCAAAGTCAAAGTCAAAAGTATATTTATTCAACTAGGCTACATATATAGTATATATAGTAACACTTTTGAATCGTCATGGTATTTACCACCGATTCGGAAGGTAGTGTCTACAGAGAAGAACCGGCAAGGAACTCTGATTGTTGCTCTTTTTTTTAAATAAGAACTTACAATTGTAAAAAAAAACTCGTCTATTATAATATTTCATTAAAAAGGTGACCGTCCTACGAGCGTAAAGAAATATCATATATCCCTTAGTATACTTAAATCTTTAAAACTACGCAACCTATTCTCATGCAGTTTTTTCAATAGATAGTGATTAGAACAAACTCTTCACCTTTATATATTAAGTATAGATCAGTATGGATATATAGTCTATTTGAAAACATTGACTTTAATTTTGACAATATAGGTGCATAATAAAACCATAAGGTCACTCAATAGATCAAATTGCCTTACTTAATCCGACTTTCCAATAAACCAAAAACGCATAACCGACAATTCAAAACCTGCAACCTCATTTATACAAATTGACGTCGATCGACGACCAT
>JADANM010003353.1:7903157-7915957 GCA_026213755.1 Eurema hecabe | reverse complement strand
GCGAATATGGAGGCCACTAAGGATCTGTTCACAAATGTTATTACATTCTGTATTTAAGGTAGATAATTAAACTATAAAAAACACTTGTGCTGCACAACACACTACAAAAACTTAAAAAATATAAATTTAACATTCATAATGCGCTTTGTAAATGCTCCCTTCAAAATAGGCGTGTATGGAGGACAAAACGGCCATGTACAATATACCGTATTATACTAAGAAATTCGAAATAAAAAAAGGAAATATGTAAACCAAATAACTAAATAAAAATCAAACCCTATTACATCCATATCACTATGCAAATGACGACTCTAATATTCATATCGCTCATCGTAAATGCTCCCTTCAAAAGGCAAATATGGAGGCCAGTAAGGCTCACTTCACAATAGCTTCGATCTTTACGCATGGCGTGCCATTTGGTTCATACATTGAGTGTCATTGAATCAGTAGAATGGATTCTAGTGGGAATCCGCGTGATTTGGTTGAAACGAATTAAAATTGTATTGTATGCAACCCACAGTTGAACATAAAAGACTTTCGTCAGCTGTTTAAAACAATCCTTTAAGTACTTGACTAAAGAAGTACCTATGTTAACGCATTCAAAATTGTATAGTAAGAGAAAAGAACATTTTATCATTATTTATTTTAACAGTACCAGCAATACCAATGGTTCTATTAATATTTAATTGTTAAAGATGATTTATTAAAGATATGTTTATTTATATTTACGCGTTCACGATTGCCTGCCACCTAAATAATGATTATATAGTTACTTATAGAAGAGGTACAAAGTTAAGTAAGAATATCAAATTTTACAATTCTTAACTCGCAACCTTCTAGTCTGAAGTCATTCAATATCTCCAAACAAGTTAAATAAACCATTCAATGCAGAAGAAAACCGTAGAAAGACATCAATATTTTAGCAGTGTAGCGACTGCTACCAAAGCGCTGAGTTCTGAATCGCGCTTATGATATATGTTCGACACTGAGCATACTATACTACATATCGACATCGAACCATTGGTGCCCAACGACCAATCAGACTGGTCGTGGATCCTCCCTTTGGCTCAGCGGAAAGTAACATCTACCTTCCAAGCCAATATTGGCTAAGACATCACCAATATTGGTACTCCACTATGAGCTAGTCCTAACGTAGCATTTACAAAGGGCGTTAGAACGCGCGCACTGCATAATGCACGTCGCGTCGCTGAATGTCCTTGTGCAAAACTTTATTGTTCGTAATTGAGATATAAATGAGCCACTAATTAGGCTTAACTTGGTCAGACAAAGAAATTGCTACATGCAAAAATACTTTTGAAATATGCATATTTTAACAAGGATTTGATCCTAAACTGTTTGTGAATAATCTATACTAATATATAAAGCTAAAGAGTTTGTTTGTTTGTTTGTATGAACGCGCTAATCTCAGGAGCTACTGGTTCGAATTCAAAAATTCTTATTTTATTGAATAGACAATTTATCGAGGAAGGCTTAAGGCTACATAACAACACGCTGCGACTAATAGAAGCGAAGAAATAATGAAGAAACAAATCAACGGGGACGAAGTCGCGAGCAACAGCTAGTAATAAATAAAAGCTTGTACAAACGTTAACGCGAGGCAAAAGCATACATAAACCAAACTATAACACTAATTGAATAACATATCAATCAAGGCACCATAACGTATAATCGTACTCATGAAAGACATCACGTTAAAAAGCTTCATAAGAAAATTGCTGTACCCCTTCATTCTTTAAAATCTACATACAAAATACAACATCACTCTGTCAACAATTTTATGCACTCCAGACTGTCTCAAAGGCTTGGAACAATACCAACCCAAATAATATAAAAGCGACCTTATCTTCTTCAGGTCAGGGTACAAATTTCCTTGTTCTAACGAAACGTGCTTAACAGCTGTTTTGTCTGACGAAGGACTCTTTGTGAGACAGAATGAAAATGCTTCGTGAAAGGCTTTGGAAGTAGACTGTGTCCCCTTTCTGTTAGAAAAGTATGCTTAGGGTTTTATACATTTTGCAATCTTAATATGAGTTGTAATTAGAGGGTCGCATTTCGAAGTAAATGCTTCTTGTTTTGAAGGGAAAAGTAATGAAGCAACTCAACTAGGTGTTTATACTTGTATGATCTGGAAAATTACTTCATAAATATAAAATCAGGTGTTCTCATTGTTACAAAGGTCTCGTGTGGCCTATCTTTCTAGATTCACTATTAGCTTAAATAGTTCCAAATTATTTAATGCAAAGAAATCATGATGAATTCAGAAATAAAGGGTCTTACCTACACATTACAGTTTTTTTAACTTTGTTCTGTACTATGCCTTGATTTGTAACATCATCACGTACTTAAAACAATTCATTCAAACGCCATTAGTTAAACTAACTTAATCTCTTTATAATTGCTTTCGTTTCTTAATAGAAGTATATTATCCACGGATATTACCAGCTTTCACAATAAACAATCTACCATTTATTATCATCAAGGGAAGCAGCTGATTCAATCGGCCATTTACTCTTAACTTGGTTTACGTGAGAAATGAAACAATGTGCTACGGAAGGCATGGTCGATTGGTGTATCGTCCAGTTCTATAGACCCCTGCTGTCCCATATAATGACCATTGGGAGTAAGTAATACTGTTGCAAGTGGAAAGGTGAAAAGACCTTTGATAGCTGGTCGTTCGTTTCCTTGTGTGATTATGAAGCCTGGGAACTTTTTAAATATATTTCTAGCCCAGGATTTAAGAGCTTTTCTTATCGCTTTATGAGCATACTGCTAGAAAAATCTTCCCTTGAAAATGCTTACAAAATTTAGGAACTATACGCGAATTAAATTTCTCCCACGAATATCAAGTGCTAAAAATAAACTATTGCATTCCTCATGATTGAGATTCAAATTCAAAGTAAAATATATCAGTATTCGAACTGCTGGGAAATTTTTTTGGGAAATTTCAAAGTCTGCCGGGTTCGCTTGTATAATAAAATATAAGTTGTAAATTCTACTATCTGCCTTCCAAGGGCACTTGATGTATGCGAATAAAAAACAGAATAAGATACGAGATACTATCAATTCTCAGAACACAATAGATAATAAGCTAGTTTTTATGACTACTAGTTTTGCTCTGTCATTAAGATAATTTTAAAAATATATTCGTTTTATTTCATTAAGTTTTTTGCTTTGGTATTTAGCTGGCCACGTGCTGAAGTCCAAGATCCTTCCACTTGTTTTGATTAGGAAGATGTTAAAAGATTTACAATAACATATAATATATAATTTGTATCGTTCCGATGAAATGAGCTTCGTATAACTCCAAAATGCCACAAAAATATTTTTTAGAGATTTCATAATTTTTTTTTAATGTTTAGGTAAAAATTTGTTCGCTGAATTTGACCCATTACCCGACGCATGATTAATCTGAAATTTAATTCCTTCAACGTTACAAACTCTTGCAAGATGACTTATCATTGATCGTTGCATGCAATGATTAGTTATAAATAGCCAATAGACTTTGTAAAAGTCCTGAGCTCGATTCACACGCTGTAAATAAAATACATTCAGTTTTCAGTAACTTATTTAAGATTTTAATCGAGAAAGCATTCTGGGAAGACCTTCGTGACGCATTCTAGGCGAAGGTGGTTACTAATCATTAGTTTCCTCTCCTGCTCTTTTACCGTCTTCCTCTATATATAAGAAAGAGTAAGCGTTCTAAAATTTTCCTATTATACATATTTATATGTAGACAGGGACTAGTAGATGCACCGAAATACTCAACGATACGCATCGTAACAATAAATGGTTGATTCATCAACGAACACGGAACGAGGCTATTTCTGGGCGCAACTCACATATAAATTTAGTGAACGATTCGATCTCATATGTACTTAAACGGTTTACTCTTAATATACAGACTGAGTCAGTCCTGAGAGGAAAACAAAAAGGACGTAAAACAGCATGTATTTATTGCTTTGAAATGAAATAGCTATTTGCTTGAGGATGTCAGTGTGAAATTATCAACAACCATGTTTTCAGCTGCTATTTTATTTGGATGTGAAAATTAGGGTTTAGTGAGTCTACATAAATGAATTAATTGATGCAATAAAGTAGTACTGTCCTTTATAGTTTCATTTCTTCTGTGTGGTGACTAGTGTTTATTACCGAATACAAATTGACCTAGAAAAAATACTATAGTTTGAAGTCTGTAACAATCAATTGCAATCCGTATCCTGCAGACAAACCAATATCCAAAGTGACAATAATATGTGGGTAAATATTATTATAGACTAACGCTCGAAGAACCGTTACCCTTTATATAGCTATTTTTATTCACGTTTATTATAATTTGTAACTCGCAAAAACTCTAAAAGAGCAACGATCAGTTTTGTCACCGCTACTTCTCTATAGAAACTGCTTTCTGAAACGATGGTACTGAATTGTTTTCTAATAGTATAACTATTCAAACTATATGGCTCCTAACTAGGCCCTAGTAACACTCCAACTGAATAAAGAAATACTTTTTGACTTTGAGTCTTAGAAAGATTTTTCTTGCAGAGATCATCTGAACGTAACGTGTAAAGCTTTCATTACGAACACGGCGTCGTGGCGTCAGTCAGGTGGTCTATAATAAGAACATTCCACTAAAACGAGTTACTGCCTACATCCTGTTGTTTTTAGACTTTACAGCACGTGGGGACATTACTGGAATTATTGTGTGGTAAAAACCTTTGGAATATAAATAGAGGGCAGATGGGTGAGGAATGGCTGCCTTATTTGGACAATAGCTGCTGACAAATATGTTAACATTTATACAAGAAATACAGTATATAACTAGCTGTGTCCCGCGGTTTTACCCGTTCCCGGGGCAATACCGGGATGTAAGCTATCCTATCTTTTAAGTTGGATCAAACTGTGCATGGTGTGCTAATTTTATTTTAATCGATTAAGTGGTTTAGGAGTCCATTGAGGACAAACATTGTGACCCGAGATTTATATATATTATAAGAAGATAGTATAAACAGCTGTGTACTAGGACCACATAAGTGTGAAAGAGCTTTACTAACTGCAACATATCTTTCGCAATGAGAAAACAGTGAAAGTATACCCATTTCATTTCAGTATCAATTACAAATTATCTGTTTAAATTTCCACTTCCGGAGCTTATTAACATATAATCCTATGTGTTATAAATTCTACTGACGAACTGCCTTTACCCTATATTTTATTCGATATTCTGTCAAAACTGATTTGGATAAAATTTGGTGCAGAACCAGTCCAGAGTTAGAGAAAATATATAGGCTAACTTTAATCGCAATTTGTAGAGACCGCATGAATAGCGGTCGCTACAAATTCAAAACGTTAAAGTAGAATATGTATTAAACTTGCTTTATTATAAGTCATGTTAAGTATATATTAATGATAATTAATGGAATCTTCGAGTAACATTTAAAGTTCAAGGCCGTTGATGACAGTACGTAGTTATGAGTCAGGAAGAATCTCATTTGATTTATTACATCAATAAACAGCGATTTTATTTGCGTAATGTTATTGCCTCGTTATGTGGGAAAGAGTTTCTTTGTCTTGCTGTTTATGGACTTCGTATGTACCACATTTATTATTTATTATTATTATTATTATTATAATATATAAAGCTGAAGAGTAAGTTAGTTTGATTGTATGTTTGTTTGAACGCGCTAATCTCAAGAACTACTGATTCGAATTGAAAAAAAACTTTTTTTATTGAATAGACGATTTATCGGAGGCTTTAAGCCACATAACATCACGTTTCGACTAATAGGAGCGAAGATATAATGGAAAAAGAAATTGACGGGGACGAAGTCGCGAGCGACAGCTAGTCTATTAATATAAGAGTAATGTAAGTTATGTATAAAGGAAACAATTACATGTCTTCGAGAAAGATTTAGGCAATGTCTTTCTATAGTATTACAAATAATGTATGTGTTTTGTTCCGCTATCTAGTTGCCATAACATAAGCTATGCTTAGCGTGGGACAAGATGGCGGTGTCTATGTGTTCTTAAGTATTAATTTTTATTTATTTCTAGTCTTATAGTTGACTGAACCACAATTAGAATATTATATTACATCCCCATAACGGTTAAAATTATAAAACACGACAATTTTTTTTAAAAGCACCTTGGCATTTCGCGAGCTACTGCAAAATTACTTTATTTTTCTATAAAAGTAGCCTCAGTTACTTATTGCATCAGCTACTTACCCATAAAAAGTCAAAATCGGGTCCAACTGTTTCAGAAATTTGTCAGAAGCTGCAGAAAGACAAATCTTGTAATAAATGTTATTTCTATTGTATTTACCATGTACCTATAGTAGGAACTAAGAAGCGATTTCTATAAAACTGACTCCCCAATTAAATATTTTATTTATTTATTGTTAATGAGCACCAACAAGTAGGTCAACAATTTATGATAGATTATTACAATTTCGCACCAGTAATTTAACAATGGCCCACTTAATTATAGGTGCCCTAAAAATTCGAAACAGAAACGAAATATCTATACACGTACAAAGGTTTAGACTTAACTAACATTAGCTACCAATTGATTTAAGACGCAATTAGCTATAAGGTCCAACCTTCAATCCAGGCTCTAGACGCAAGTCAGAATGCCATGAATAAATAACTGTGCTATTCCATATTTATGACATAATATCATTTTAATTGTACCGCTGGGCGCGGTCTGAATTCTTCGAAGAGAGAGGCGATTGTCAAGGTCGTATTGAAGTAAACAATATCGTTGGTACTTTGATCAAACAAATGTTAGTTGAATTGAGTAATTGTTGGATGTTTTCTATGAGCTATTGTTCGTAATTCCATAGTATGAAGTAACGCTGACGAAAATTCTTATTCGATCATTATTGATATGTTATTTCAATATTTGTATCAGTAAAATAGTTGTACTAGTGCAAATATTTAAATTAATTAATATTTAACAAAACTTCGTCCCATGGTTTTAATTAGCTTTTTAGGTTTTAAAATTTATTCATAACAGAGTCATATCTAATACAGCAAAGCGTGATACTCATAAAAACAGAAAAGTCATATTTTTTAGTTCGTTAGCTATATAGGCAAACGAGCTCGCGAGTTACCTGGTGTTTTTTTTAATATACAGGAGGGGGCTAACAAGCAGACACGTCGAATGTGTTGCCGGCCTTTCAGGGCACGATAGGTACTCTTTTTTGTATGAATTACTCGAGTATAAAGACAATAAATAAAAAAAATAAAAAACAAAACGTCTTAAACCAGGTTAATCCACGCTAACAACCTACTCAAACAGCTAACGTACGTCATATGATACATCATACAATACAAGTTGCAATTAATATAAGTGTCGGCGAACACTGGAATTGAGTGATGTCGCAAATCGCTTCAAGGAAGAATGTTACAATATGCCCTTTTAGTTTAAAACGTAGGCAGTAAAATATAATTGAGGCGTAATGAAATTCCATCCGCTTAGACGTAAACAAAATACTTCTGAGTAGTGTATTTTTGTCTTACAGTGCTTTGTTTTGTAGGTACAAGCTACCGCGGTGTTTGAACAGACTTGACTTCGGTAAAATATTATACATATACTCCTCCTTTTTTGAAGTCGGTTAAAAAGGTGTTATTTTTATCTTACACATTGAACTTAGTGTACAAAAAACTTTTTTTCGAGTTCAAATGTCTCGTAATTAACATTGTATAATATTTGCAGGACATTTTTGTACACAGCGCCATCTAGTTCCAAGCTAAGCCGAAGCTTGTGTTATGGCAACTAGATAACGGAATGAATTACATATACATACTTTTCTTTTGTAAATACATACATACAATACATAGCAACACCCAGACCCCAGAAAAATACAAATGTAAATTACAAATATATTTTTTTATCCGGTGTGGGAATCGAACCCACGGCTCTTCGCGCGGAAAACAGTTGTGTTACCACTGTGCCGAGCGGTCGTCAAAACTTTTTCTTAATGTATTTCTTCAAAGTTTTATGTAATACCTAATACATATTATAACCTAACTAATTAACTTAGTGTACGTTAATTCTAGCAAACTGACCCGCCTACACGCCGGAACAAACACGCCCACCCTTCCGCCGATAAACCCACAGGATATCTCGCATCATTGCTAATACACTTTCTCGTTCTTTCCTTGTTTATTATCAAGGTGATAGGTTAGATTGTGTCCGGCAGTTGTACATTAAATACTTTCTAAGGTTATTGGGCTTATATATTACTAATTGAGCCCCGCGATGTATCTGATAAAAACCATACATAGGGACAGACAACAAACGACTTTGTTTAATAATGTGGTACAAAGGTTTCATACCCAATTTTTATTTCATGTCTATCATCATCTCTATATAAGGAGATCTACCATTCTTTCCAGTTTTTTTTGCAGTACAAAACAGTTGCAAAGATGCTAAATCGGGGGATCGCGGCCAAAAGTCTGCTTATTGGTCATTAAAAAAATCTTTTGTAGGCTTTATAGTTTTTTTTTGTTGGTAATAGTTTGCTTTAGTTCTCTTTTATCTCCTAGAATCCAAAAATCACCTCGTTCATACATTACCCTCGTTATTGGGAACATCTATACGAAAATGCCATACAGAACAATTGAATTAAATTGAGTAATTGCCCAATTGAGAACCAGAAAAAAATCAAAGGTATTTGTATCAAATTGCTAGTCAAAGCATAACTGATTCTTCTAGTAAATTTACTCCTGGTTCTTAAGACTGTAGGAGCAATTTCAACAGCAAATAATAAAGAAATGTTCTTAAACCTCTTGAAGATGACATTGCGATAAGCGTCCGTGTCATCGTGACTTACGTGGGATGTAATTACTCTTGTAGATATTAAAATACCTGTTTTGTATGCGTCATCTACCGAGTAAGGCAAAGGTTAGGGTTTTTGCACTGCTTTTAAGATTTATACAGGCTTCTAAGCACGTATGTTTGTTTGTTGATTTGTTTAAAGAACATGTTAGAATTAAGGTAGATGTTGTTTTAAATATACTAGAATATAATATTGTTGGGAATTTGATTTTAACATTCTAGTTGACAGAAGTATTGTTTAGAACCTTCGAGAAGTTCTAATAAAATCATGTAACTTTGTATGTAGGCGTAAAATACGAAATACAAAGAATCTATACAATAAAATACATATACTAACACCACTTATAACCAAAGATAATCTGTACCTACATATACAAATAAAGCAAGTGCAACTACAATTTAGTTTTTTTTTATTTAAAGGTGAATAAGAAACATCTTCAAATTAAGCAAACAAAATCATAAACCATGAATGAAATATCAGATCCAAATACCTTACCATCAGTGATTTTTTGCTGATTGCATGACATACATAGACTGAGGACGAAAGTTGCATCTTTCCCATACATTCTAATACCATCCTTAGTACTTCAGTAATACGACCCATTATAGAGTAATCGAACTTTAGACGCAATAATGCAATGTCGCCTTACGTAATGTTATTGTTAGCAACTTCACAAGTATTGTGAGAAGTATTGCCGAGTTTTTACACTGTATTTAGGAATGTGAGAAAAAATTTGCAATTACTACCTACGTTGGCAGAGATGTGTGGGACTGCGTTGTACAATATTCTATGGAGATTATAGGTATTAAAATTGCCAAAGGGCTTTTAGCTTATTGCTTAAGCTTTAAGTATTAACTGTCGGAATATAAAATCCATTGTTATTTTATAGACGTATCTTGACCTACACAGGTAGAGCAGAATGAGGTTTTTTGTATAGCATTTAGGTTTAATAACTTTATATATTTGTTTAATTGTGTGTTTTCGCGAGTTACTTTAAGTGTATGACTCAATTCCGAACATTTTTTTTATATACTACGAAGTGATTAGACGAGCTGGACGCACTCTTGATGGAAAGAGAAACGTCAGCCCATAACCATACTCCGGGCAGGATATATACTCGTATGTCATTCTCCTGTTAAAAAAATGATCTTGTCTGTCATTTCAAAACGTTAATCTAACCCATTAATAAAATATAGTGCACGGTGTTGTAAGGTCAATTTATGTTATATATTTCCCCTATCTTTATAGATTTAACATATCTTTATGGCTTTATCAATAAACGTCAGTTTAACTATAAAACGAGCGAAGCAAATGCGACACAATAATACGTACTCATTCTAAGCTGGGGCATCGTAAAATAAGTTATTGTACGCTCTTAGACACATATATAAATGGAACATACAAAGCAGTATCGTTACATCATATTTTCTCATATGACTATGACATAATTTTAGATCTACCTTAAAGGGTAAGATAACTCGTATAGTATCGGTCTTATCCACTTTTTAATATAAATTATAAAAATTTAAAGTACCCAGTTTTAAGCAATTAATATGCTAGAGTAGAGTAATAAATGCAGATAAATAATATTATTAAAAAAGTAGACGGTTATTTTGTTTTTTTTTTTTTGCTTCTGTTAAAGACGTTTTTATAACTTATATGTACCTATGGGAACTTAAGTAAATATGTTTGTACGTCTCTACAGTTGACCCCAATTGTATTATTTAAGTACGTTTTAATAATATCAAACCTACATAAAAACAAGCCACCCAATAAACCACTGCACCGTTAGTCGTTACCCATTCGTCAGCATAAATCAGATTTATTAAATTCAATATAAGGAGATTGTTCCGATCAAGGTTTAAATTAATTTTCGAGATAAGATCCCGCCCGTGTCAAGGCGACGCCCACAACTTATTGCATTTTGTTTGAATTCCCAACCTTTGTATAAGGCTGGTCAAACACATCTGGTTTTGTTACTGGGCTACATGAGATTGCCAAGATGTTTCGATCCAATCTGATCTAGTGGTTTGTGTAATACAAAAAAAAACTAAATCGAAACTTCTAGAAGACATCGACTGTTCTAGGAGACTTTAGACTTATAAAGGAAGAATCACTGTCAACTGAACGAATTCACTTTCAAAGATTCCATTATCAGTGTTTGGAAAAGTACTTCAGTTTTACATTTTAAATGAATACGAATTACACTCAGTCGCTTACCATCAAGCGTAAAAATGTTCGACTATTAATTACGGTTGCTCCTAATTAATAGTCGAACATAACTAAAGTGTGACTTCAAGAATTTTGACCAATTCCATTAATTTGTATTTCAGCGTATTCCGATTATTTACAACACCGTTCGACAATACTCAGCCTAACAGAGGTATATCAGCATTTCCCTGATGGAAGATTAATTTGCATGAAGTCCTTATCATACACGACACCCAAATTGGACGCGCAAATACTAAATTATCTCTCTCTTTTGACACTAAAGGAAAAACGAAAGTTTAGGATAATGTCTGACGTCTGAGGTCTGAAGCTTTCGGAGTTATTTACGTTTGGATATTTTTTACTCTCACGCAAAAACTACTAAATGGATTTGGGTGGTGTTTGCCATGCGGATAGATCACATCCTGGATTAACACATAGGATAATTTGTATCCCAGCATTCCAAATAGAACGACAACTACGCAAGTACAACCGCAAAACGTGGCTAGTATCTAAAATATATGCTTAAAGGAAATAGACATTGCTATCGATATGCCGGATAGAAAATGTTATAACCAGATCGTAATAGGTGACTTGCCGATCTAAAATTATTTTAAATGAAAAGGAAACAGTTTATATTAGATATAATATATTACGAGTAAACAGCTTGTTATAAAATAATTGTGTAATGGCTACATGTTGGAGCCTATGTTTGGGCTATAATACTTATGGAAAAGTTTGTCAGGACATAATATCATAAGTGAAGAAGGATTGTGTCGGTATCTGGACTATCCTTTTTGCGGAAAACTTCCAAGATGCTCACAAAACACAATAAGGTTTTGGTCGGTAGAAGACGATATAACACATGTTTCATTCCCGAACCCTAATAAATATCCAAAGAGGATATCCTTACTATAAAAATGGCTACAAAACCTTAGCATCAATTCAAATTAAAGTATTCACCTACTGTATACTATACTAGCTGTTGCTAGCGACTTCGTCCCCGTTTATTTGTTTTTCCATTATTTCCTTCGCTCCTATTAGTCGCAGTGTGATGTTATGTAGCCTAAAGTCTTCCTCGATAAATTGTCTATCAAAAAAAAAAAGAATCTTTCAATTCGAACCAGTAGTTCCTGAGATTAGCGCGTTCAAACAAAGAAACAAACTCTTCAGCTTTATATATAAGTATAGATATAGTCATTTAAATACTACGCACGACGTTATTACTATTAAAATTGGACTTCCACCATTTAGTTCTATTAATTAAATCTCAATAATATCGTGCCGTAGCAACACGCAAGAACCCAGATCAATTACTAATCAGTTCAAAAACGTCAGGTTTAAAATTAGCTCCCTTAGCCTGGATACCGGCGCATTTATCATCCGCTATTAAGACTCATTTAATTGAAATTAATCTATATAATATCTGACCAGGTCTTTCACTGGCTTGTCATAAATAGCCCGATCTAGGTCTCACTATCGAACCTAATTTGTATTACCAGTTCGGAGTATTGTTATCAGTAGATAAAGCCGACTAGTCTGGAGCAAATATAAATTTATTCCACCGTTTAGCTTTCTAGCGTATTGATCCATAAATTCTGTTTGGGTTATTAGTTAATTGTAGGTCAGTAGCCGGTCTCGGTTATAAATATTAATGCCACGAAGCAGATTCCTGACTAATGGTCGCTTTTGGGCTGGAAAGTTCTGGGTCTTGGTCAATTATCGGTCT